>CM017197.1:19995009-20112509 GCA_004837865.1 Musa balbisiana
ACCACTGCCCAATGTCAGTTTGACTGACACTGTCCTGGGCGGTACCACCGCTTGGGGGGTTGTGCTGGGCGATACCACCGCCCAGACTAGCAGTACCACCACCTAGCACCCTGCCAAGGGCGGTACAATTGCCCAAACTAGTGGTACCACCGCCTGACATAGTCTCGAAGACTGTGCCACGACGATGAGACTTCTTTGGGCACTGTTTGGGCCTCTTATTGGGGCCAACATAGTTCTTACATGGGCCTAGCTAGCCCTTAATTGGGTTGGCCCAATTCCAATCCCAATTACGTGCTAACTATGATTCCTAAAATATATTCTAAGCTAAACAAATCCCTATGTCAATTCTTCTGGCGAGCTTCTGGCAATCTTCCGGCGAACCTCTAACGAACTCTCGGCAATGTTCCGGCGGACTCCCAGTAAGCTACTAGACTTCACGACGATCTTCTTGGTGAGTTCCATCGAGCTTCTCTGGCAAGCTCCGTGACTTCTCGGTTGATTCCTGCAGAACTTCTAACGAATGTCCGGACTTCCGACGAACTCTCAAACTCCCAACGTGATCTCATCCTTGACTCCAGGACTTCATTTTGCTTCATGCCTTGCTATCATAGTTAATCCTACATATGTAAAACAAACTTCGATCTAGACAATTAATACTAAGCATTAATCACATTGTCCGGCATGTCATTGGTCCCTTGACGCTTCGTCCGATTCTTCGACGCTTCGTCCTCTTTTGCGGCCTATTGCCCAATTGGCTAGTTGACTCCATAACTCCAATATCCTTGGCACAATATCCGCTCTTCTTGGCCCGATGCCCGAATCCACGACCCAAAGCCTTCTATCGATACGTCGACCAATCCACCGGCCCAACGTCCAATCTTCTGACATGTTCCTCTAGCACAACATGATTTTTCCTGCTTTAATTGTCTCATCCTGATCGAAGCATCCTGCGTCACTCAAAACGTATATTAAAACATAAACACATATCAATTGTTTCATTATCAAAATCCGAGATTCAACAATCTCCCCCTTTTTGATGATGATAACCAATTGACGACGGAGTTAACCTTAACTCCCGAAGTTTACACAAACTCCCCCTATCAATATGCCATATTGGTAGAACCTTGAATTCAAGCCGAATTCAAGTCATTACAAATATTCATCATGAATATTTGTAACACGTCATCATGCATAACATGATCATACTTCTCCCCCTTTGTCATCAACAAAAAGGAGAAGTTCCACTATCATATGTTTGGAAATACAAGTTCAACACATTGCATGAAAAACATAATATTCATTTTTGTCATCATGCAAGTTTGCTATCATCATAGATGTACATGGTAGTAAGATAGCATATTCTACTTCATACAAGCTAGCAATTTTAAAGATGTGCAAGTTGGCATATTTGTTTTTCTTTGCGATAGGCAAGATAGCAATGTTGCTTCTCTTGAGATTGGAAGCTAGTAAGTGTAGGTGATGTTCAAGATAGCAAGCTCTTTCTTCTCTTTTGAGAAGTGCCATTTTTTGCTTTCTTTGCAAAGTGCACACTAGCAAAATTGTGCTTTATTCATGAATTGTGCAAGCTAGCAAAATTCAAGATAACAAGTTAGCAATAGACAATGTTTTACATGAAGCAAGCAAACAATTTGGCAAGTGTTACGTTTGTATCTTCTCTTTAGATGTGCAAGAAAGTAAGCAAGTTTTTGCATTTTCTTGACTTGTGCAAGCTAGCTAATTTGCTTTCCAGCAAGTTTTGCTCCCCCTTTATCATTGTCAAAAAGAAGGGAAGACCCTTTTAAGTCAATTTTTAAATTATGACAAAGGTAAGTATCAATCTTATTTGTGCATCATTATATTTTCAAAGTAAAACATGTACAATTTCAAAACCTTACATTTCATTTTTCATGCATGATACCAAAAAATCAATCATCATTATGAGCATATCTGATACTAAAACATTAAAATTTTTAAGCATTTATCAACATGTTGATCATGATACCAAACATTCATCATTTAAAGCATTCATGATACACATCATATGCATCACATATCTCATCACAATAAAAGCATAAGTATTGCATGCATCATTCCAAATCATAGATGTTTCAAATCATGATGGTATTAATTTGTCAAATTGCATCTTACCATGCATAATCATAACTTTTTATTTGTATACATCAGAACAAATTAATGAATATTTCATATATTCATATCATTACATAAGGAATATCAAAAAGAATTATTGGGTGATGAGATAAATATTTCATGAATACAAGGAATTACATAAAAATCATATCATGAAAAGATAAAATCATGTGAATACCAAAAGGTATGATTTCTTTTGAAAAACCTCCTCTTAAATAATCAAAGGAAAATCTTAGGAGATCATGATATAGATAAAATTCATTCAATCTAATTCAAGCATATAAAATTTCTCAATTCATTATGAATTATAAAAAATTATGATTCCGAAAAATCATGATTCATTTAGGAAAGTTTCCTCTTTAGTACATGACAAGAAGAAATATAGCAATAATACCAATCATGATTCATTTGGATGGTAGATGGCAAAAAGAAACATTGAGGATAAATGATCTTGATTTTTATAGAGTAAATCTCCAGTTATAAATCTCAAAAAATCAAGTTAAAGCTCATTCAAATTCAAATCATCAAATCAAAATTATTTTCAAGAGATTCATAAAAAGATAATAAAATAGATTCATCAAAGTCAATAAGATAGAGAAAAAGAATTTTCAAGAAAAATGCTTTTCTCTATTTAGTTGTTTCATACAAGCATACCTTTGTCCTTTTTGTGCCAATATATATATATATATCATCAATCGTATAGGATCAAAAAATAAATTTCGTCATAAAAAGCATCATGATCAATAAACCATAAATTACTTAAAAGTCATCATGCATAATTTCGAAATTTATTAAGCATGATCATTATGCATGACATCAAAACATGGTTTCAAAATGTTTAATATTTTCATTACATAATTTCATTATTATGCATCATCGAAATTGATTTCATAAAGCATTTTCCATCAAGATCATTTTGTTTATTGTAGTCATGTATTTTTCTTCTTAGGTGAATCAACTTATCATGATTAGTTTTCCATACAAAAGCCATGCATCATTATTAAGCATGATATCATATTTTCAATCAAAATCAAAAATCAATACGGAAATCAATATGATACACATTATTGTTTCTTTAGACAAAAATTTTGATTTATCTTTTTATGTGATTGATTTTATATAAGTATGCTCAAATTTTTCATATGAAAGCCATGCATCATCATTGAAAAGCAATATGGAAATCATCAAAATACTCATTCTTGCTTCTCAAGTACATACATAAGATTAATCTTACTAGGTGTACAATCATTAGATTTATATCTAACATTTTATTTCATTAACATAAAACATGTAATTTTCATTATCATTTTCAAAATTACGAGCATGATCATATTTTTGCATTTTAATTTTTAAACATTTAATTTTCAAGAAAATTAATTCAAAACTAAATTTTTAAAAAAATGTATCATGAAAAGCATCATGTAATTTCGAAGTAAATTAGGGGCATTTTGATTACCTCATCGTTGAAAGCGGTTAAGACGTAGTTTATCACCTTGCCTTTCTTGATTTTCTCCTCGTCTTCGGAGGAGCTTGATTCATCCCAATTTTTGTTTTTCTTCTTGCGTTCAAAGCAAGTAATTGTGTTCCTTTTGTTTTTAAATTTTCATTTCATAATTTTCATTGAAAGTTCAAGTTCACCATCACTTGAGCTTATGCTTGAGTGGTCTTCATGTGTTCTATGTCCCAAATCCTTCCTATTCTTTAAAAAGTGGTTCTCAAGTTCTTCACATGCATTGCACATCATTTCATGGGTCATCAATGACTCGATAAGTTCTTCGAGAGGAAAATGGTTCAAATCTTTTGATTCTTATAAAGCCGTTACTTTTGAATCCCAAGTTTTAGAGAGTGAGCATAAAACTTTACTAACAAGTTCAAAATTTGAAAAACATTTGCCAAGAGCTTTTAAACCATTGACGACATCCGTAAAACGGGTGTACATGTCAACAATGGTTTCATTTGGCTTCATTCGAAAAAGCTCAAAATCATGTATTAAAAAATTAATTTTCAAATCATTCACTTTGCTAGTTCCTTCATGTGTGATTTCAAGAGTGCGCCAAGTATCAAAAGCCGTTTTGCAAGTAGAAATACGATTAAACTCCATTTTATCTAAGACACAAAATAGAGCATTCATAGGTCTAGTATTTAAAGAAACCGTCTTCTTCTCTAAATCATTCCAATGGTTCATTGGAAGAGCAGACATTCGAAAACTGTTCTCGATAATATTCCATAAATTTAAATCTAACGAAAGCAAGAAAACTCTCATTCATGTTTTCCAATAAGTGTAGTCCGTCCCATTGAAAAAGGGAGGACGAATGAGAGAGTGACCCTCTTGAAAGCCGTAAAGAGCCATTTCTCTTGGGTGTTAAACCAACTGAGAAATAACGAGCCTCTGATACCAATTGTTAGGATCAGGGTCGGCACTAAGAGGGGGGTGAATTAGTGCAGTAGTAAAATCATGTTGGTTTAAAAAAATTTCGTATAATAAAAACTATTTCCGACGTAAAACTGATTTCGGAAACTTAACTTTGAAACACGTTCGTAAATGAATAGAAGGCAGTAAGCTATTAAAGAGGTTTGCAGTAAGGATAAAAGCAAGAATAAATGCAAACCAGAGAAGACGGTAATTTATAGTGGTTCGATCAATCGTGACCTACATCCACTCCTCTGATTCCTCTTCCATCAAGGCCACCGGCATCCACTAGAGGTCTTCCTTCAATAGGCGAAGACCAACTCCTTCTTACACCCCTCTTCTCCTTTTACCGGGTCTAGGAGATAACCCTTACAAGCACTCACTCTCCTCTTAAGCTATTCTAACACTTAGACTCAAGGAGGAGGATTCTAAAGAGATTACAGCAAAGTTTTCTCACTTTTGAATGCTCTGTGCTTGTATGCTTTAACTAGGGATGGGAGGAGTATTTATAGGCTTCAAGTTGATTCAAACTTGGAGCCTAAATCTTTCCCATCCCGGGTTCCCCGAGCACGGGCGGTACCATCGCCTACGCTGGGCGGTACCACTGCCTAGTGTCAGTTTGACTGACATTGTCTTGGGCAGTACCACTGCCCAAGTCTAGCGGTACCACTGCCTAGGGGGTTGTGCTGGGTGATACCACTACCCAGACTAGCAATACCACCACTTGGCACCCTGCCAGGGGCGGTACAATCACCCAAACTAGCGATACCACCACCTGACACAGTCTTCTCAGTCTCGAAGACTGTGCCACGACGGTGAGACTTTTTTGGGCACTATTTGGGCCTCTTATTGGGCCCAACATAGTTCTTACATGGGCCTAGCTGGCCCCTAATTGGGTTGGCCCAAAGCCAATCCCAATTACGTGCTAACTACGATTTCTAAGACATATTCTAAGCTAAACAAATCCCTATGTCAATTCTTCCAACGATCTTCCGGCGAACCTCCGACGAACTCTCGGTAATGTTCCGGCGGAGTCCGGGCAAGCTCCTAGACTTCACGATGATCTTCTTGGCGAGTTCCGTCGAGCTTCTCTAGCAAGCTCCGCGACTTCTCGGCTGGTTCTCACAGAACTTCCGACGAACTCTCGAACTCCCAACGTGATCTCATCCTTGACTCCGGGACTTCATTTTGCTTCATGCCTTGCTATCGTAGTTAATCCTGCACATGTAAAATAAACTTCGATCTAGACAATTAATACTAAGCATTAATCATTTTGTCCGGCATGTCATTGATCCCTCGACGCTTCATCCGATTCTTCGGCGCATCATCCTCTCTTGCGGCCTATTGCCTAATCGGCTAGTTGACTCTGCAACTCTGATATCCTTGGTGCAATATCTGCTTTTCGTGGCCCGATGCCTGAATCTATGGTCCAAAGTCTTCTGTCGATACGTCGACCGATCCATCGGCCCGACATCCAATCTTCTAACATGTTCCTCCAACATAATATGATTTTTCTTGCATTAATTGTCTCATCCTGATCGAAGCATCCCGCATCACTGAAAAGCAAATTAAAACATAAACACATATCAATTGGTTTCATCATCAAAATCTAAGATTCAACAAGGTTGACTGCTACTCCCGATGACCGGTTGTACTAGATCTAGGACATCCAAACCTATAAGTCTGGTATCAAAAAATAGAGCACTTATATAGGACATCCTTGGTGTCTCAAGTCTCAGGACCAGATACACCACTAGGACTATGGAATCACTATCTAACAATAAGACATCATCAACCTTCCAACATTCCGTAAGCGGATCAATCAGTGAACTCATTCTCCAATGAACACTTATATTATATCTTATCCCTAGTGTCCCCACACGAGCAACTATGAGACCAGTTGCATCCATCATATGGATGGGTATACAACACACTAGTTTGTCCGGTTATCTCGATGTCCCTCTCGAGTAACCTACGACCGGGATTATTTAGGATCTGTGTTTAAAGGTGAATCAGTCTTATTATCATGATCTCATCACGATCCGATTCTCATTGCATAAATCCAAGAACATCACAATATGTATATTGCATATATGCAATAGTCGATATAAAGTGATAAAATGGCAAAATGTAATAAGCAAAAAGACTATGTGTCAAGTCACACATGCCATCACTCATGTGATTGGCTTGTCGAGCATATATGAATAGCATGATCCGCTTACAGAATGCTGGATGGTTGATAATGCCTTATTGTCAAACAACGATTCTGTAGTCCTAGTGGTATATCTAGTCCTTAGACTTGAGGCACTAAGGATGTCCTGTATAAGTATCTCACTCTTTGATACCGAACTTATATGTTTGAATGTTTTAGATCTAGTACAGTCGGTCATCGGGAGTGGTAGCTAACCTTACGAGGACTATTGAGTATCGATAGAGGATCATCCACTCTAGGTGTCATGAGAGGAATATCCCATGTGTTCTTGCTTAGATAAATCTCTAGCCATGGTCATTCGAATTAAGAGAGAAAGTGTTCTCCGGGAGAATCTGATTAGAACGAGACTCGAGTAAAAACCGTATAGGTCTAACAACACAATGCCCGATATACGATCTATGAGATTTTAGATAGATGAGAGACTAGAGGTATATGGTAACTAAGAATAGATATGTCCAATGGATTGGATTCCCCTATATCATTTGTGAACTATGGCGTAGTGGCCTAGTACGTCCGTAATCGATAAGTTAGGTGAATTATTATATAGATTATAATTCACTGAGTCAAAAGGAGTTTTAACATGTATAACTCATGGCCAGCTTGATATTGGGCCTAGAGGGTCACACACATATAGTAAGCGTTGCGATAAGTAGAGGTTCAGATATGTGATATCCGCTGGAGCCTCTATCTTATTGGATATCCAATAACCCCCTGAATTATTGGATCCTATGGATGAGATCCAATAAGAGCTAATGAGAGATTATTAGATAGAGATCCACTAATCAAAGAGGCTTGGGTAGTTGGATGGAGATCCAATACTCAATAGGGTTGGATCCATTAGAGTTATGTTAATAGGGGACCTCTATAAATAAGAGGGAACCAATTATTCATATGCTAGAGCTTCTTAATTGCCTCTCTTATTCTCCTCCTCTTTTCCTCCTCAAAGCAGGTCTAAAGTTTTGAGAAGCGTCATTGTAGCCTTGTTGTGTGGATCACCACTAGAGAGGAGGGCGCTTGACCTCCTTCACCCTCTCCTAGAGATCTGTATGGATTCGGGGATATACAATCTCTCTAGGTAACACAATCTATCTTATATGCAATTTTAAGTTTCGTGGGTTTTTGCGCACCAATCTTCGCCCGACGACGAACACATATTTGGGAAATTGAGGATTTTTTTTAATGTTCTTTCGTTGCACATATGATGTCACCCCCTAGATTTCCCAACACATTTGTCAGATATTATAATCATAGTATGGTACAATAGCTAATAGAATTTGGATGAATTTTAGCATGGCTATCGGTGAGAAGGTTTCGTCATAGTCAACACCTTGCCTTTGACGATACCCCTTAGCCACTAGCCTTGCTTTATAGGTCTCTACCTTTCCATCTACTCCGATCTTCTTCTTAAAGATCCACTTGCAATCAATGGTTGCAATACCCTCGGATGCATTAACTAAGTTCCGAACCTTGTTGGAGTACATGTAATCTTTCTCAGAATCCATGGTTTCTTGACACTTCCCGAAGTCTATACTCATAATAGCCTCCACGTAAGTCTGAGGATCAATCTCCTCAACATTCTCTCCTCTAATATGTCTCACATATCTCTCAAGATGATGGGATACTCTATCGGACCTACGTAAAGTTAGAACTTGTGTGCTAGATACCAGAACAGACTCGAGCTATAGAGTGGTGCTTGAGCTAGGTTCTCCAACCTCGCTTAACTCTATCACGCTTCCACTAGCTCCACCAAAAATGTGTTCATTATCAAGGAATACCACTCTCTTAGCTACAAAGACCTTTTGATCCTTGGGATGATAGAAATAATACCCATAAGTTTCCTTGGGGTATCCTATGAATTTGCATCGCTCCATTCTCAATTCTAACTTATCGGGGTTATGTCTTTTAATGTGGGCAGAGTAGCCTAAAATCTTAACAACCTTAAGATCAAGTTTTTTCCCTTTTTATATTTCATATGGTATAGACAATGCTGACTTAGTTGAAACTCTGTTCATGAGGTAAGCTGCGGTCTCTAGCACGTATCTCCAAAATGAGATGGGTAGGTTGGAGAAGCTTATCATGGACCGCACCATATCTAATAATGTGTGATTCCTCCTTTCAGATATACCATTAAGCTTGGGTGTATAAGGAGGTGTCCATTGGGACAAAATCCCATGGTCCTAGAGGAATTGGGTGAACTTTGTACTCAAGTACTCATCTCCTCGATCTGATCAAAGTCTTGATATTCTTTCCAATTTGGTTATCCACTTCATTCTTATACTCTCTGGATTTCTCAAAGGCATCGAACTTGTACTTCATCAAGTATACATATCCATACCTTGATAAATTATTAGTAAAAGTAATAAAGTAGGAGTAACCACCTATGATATAAGTTGACATGGGTCCATATACATCACTATGTATGAGTACCAGTAGCTCAGTGGCTCTCTCTCTAGTTTCATTAATTGGAGAGTTGGTTAGTCAAGGCTCGCAAGTTGCATATGACTCATAGTCAAATAAATCTAGATATCTATCCTTTAACAACTTTGTTAGGACCGAAATCGACACTAAGAGGGAGGGTGAATTAGTGCATATGTAAAATTACGTCGATAATGTTGAATCTCGGATATTGATGATGAAGTCAATTGTTATTTGTTTATCTAATTTATATGTTGAGATAAGTGTGCAAGATTAACTACGATGGTAGTAAGACATACAGCAGGTGTTGAGCTGGAGTCAAAACCAAGATCACGTTGGGGGTTCGAGAGTTCGTCGGAAGTCCGGATAGTCGTTAGAAGTTCTACGGGAACAATCCAAGAAGTCCAAGAGTTTGCCAAAGAAGCTCATTGGAACTCGCCAAAAGGATCATCGCGAAGTCCAGGAGTTTACTGAGAGTCCATCGAAGTATCGCCGAGGGTTCGTCGGATGTTCGCCAGAAGTTCGCCGGAAGCTCACCGAAAGAAGCGATTGACACACCGGAACATGATTTGCAGTATTGATGTCTTAATTATCGTAGTTAGCATGTAGATTAAGTTAGGATTGGGAGGTGATCCCATTAACTTAATCCGGGGCCAACTAGGCCCTTAACAGACCCAAATTTGGCCGAATTGAACAGCCCATTCGGACCCAGAATTCTTGGCCGGCGGTGGCATCGCTAGGGCCGACGGTGTCACAGCCTAGGAGACTCGATCTCCCAAGAATTCTAGGCAATGGTACCGCCCAGACTGAGCAGTAGTATCGCTAAGTGACAGATGACAGGCAGTAGTACCACCCAGTTATGGCGGTGGTACTGCCAAGACCCTGAAAATCTGAGAATGGACACTTTTAAGCTCCAATTTCAAACTAATTGGGGTCTATATAAACCCCACATTTTCCTGCATGAAAGAAAACCGAAAGCTTATTTTTATTCTGAGTATTTGAGAGCTTAAAAGTGTTGTAAAAGGCTAGAGTTCTTCTCCCTCTTTTCTTTCTAAGTGTTGATTATTCAAGAGATGAGTGAAAACTTGTAAGGGTTGTCTTTTAAGCCCGTCAAAAGGAGAAAAGTTGTAAAAGGGTGATTGGCCTTCGCCTATTGATGAAAGGCCTCTAGTGGACATCGGTGACCTCGTCGAAGGAGGAAGCCAAAAGTGGATGTAGATCAAGATTGACCGAACCACTCTAAATCTTGGTTTGCATTTACATTCTGCTCTTTATCTTAACTGCAAATTGCCTTCATTGATTTACATCAACTACACTTCCGCTTACTCTTAACTTTAAAGATCTTTCTGAAATAGTTTTCGTACGAAAGTCTTTTTAACCGACGAAAGTTTTCCACTGTACTAATTCATCCATCCCCCCACCCCCCCCCCCCCCCCCCCCCTCCTCTTAGTGCTGTTGATTCTAACAATTGGTATCAGAGCAAGTTCACTCTCAGTTGGATTAAAACCCAAGAGAGATGGTATATGCCGGAAACCAAGAGGGTCACTCTATTACACGTCTGCCCATGTTCAATGGGACGGATTATACCTATTGGAAGACCCGAATGAGGATCTTCCTTATTTCCATGGATTTTAAACTTTAGAATATTATTGAAAATGGATTTTCAAAGTCTTCTATTCCAATAATCAATTGGAATGAATTGGAGAAGAAGACTTTCACTCTAAAAGCAAAGGCTATGAATGCCTTATTTTGTGCACTTGATAAAAATGAGTTCAATCATGTTTCGATTTGTGAAACTGTATTTGTTATTTGGCATACACTCGAAGTGACTCACGAAGGCACGAGTAGAGTGAAAGAGTCAAAATTAATTTTTTAGTACATTCTTATGAACTTTTTCGAATGAGACCATAGGTGACATGTACACCCGCTTTACGGATGTCATCAATGGTCTAAAAGGACTCAGTAAAAGTTTTTAGATTTTGAGCTCGTTAATAAAATTCTAAGATCTCTTCCAAAGAGTTGGGACCCTAAAGTCAATGTCATTTAAGAGGCTAAAGATTTAAACAACTTCTCTCTTGAAGAATTAATCAGGTCATTAATGACCTACGAAATGACTTACAAAGCTTATGAAGAACATGAGGACACCCTTCTAAAGAACATAAAGGATATGACACTTAGAACTCAAGAAGACCACTTGAGAGAAAACTCAAGTTATGAGGACTTTGACGATGACTTGGCACTTTTAACAAGAAAATTTAAAAAATTCATTAAAAGAAATAAATTTAAAAATAATACTAAAAATAAATTTGAACCCAAAAAGGACCAAGTTATTTGATACGAATGCAAGAAGCTGGGACACTATAAAAGTGAATGTCCCCAAGCCAAGAAGAGAACACCAAAGAGAAAAGCACTCAAAGTAATATGGGATGACTTAAGTGAATCCGAAAAAGAGGAGTCCAACACCGAGCAAGTAGTACTCATTATGCACTTATGGCCATCGGAGAGGAGGTATCAAATTTAATTGATACAGATTTATCATTTAATGAATTATTAAATGCTTTCCTTAACTTATTTGATGAATGTAAAACAATTAGTAGAAAATATAAATTGTTAAAAAAGGTGCATGATACTCTTGTTAGTAAATTTGATAAATTAAAAATTGAGCATAATGATAGTTTAGTTCTATGTACGAAATGCCATGACTTAGAAATACTCCAAAAGGAGAACTTGCTACTCAAGGACACCTTGAAGAAATTCGAGGTTGGTAGCAAGTCCTTGAACATGATCCTTACCAATAAGGGTCGCCTTCATAAAAGAAGTGGAATCGGATTTGTGAGAAGCTCTCACCAAAATCCAACCACCTTCATGAAAGGCCCTATCTTGCATATTTCGCATCAAAACAAATGCAACTTTTGTTGCAAACATGGACATAGAACTTATCATTGTCCATTCAAGAAGATTAGTCCTAACAAATTGATTTGAGTTTCTAAAAAAACTGTAATAAATTCCATGCAATATAATAAACAATTTAGATCAGTTTTTTAGGCACCCAAGATTAAATGGGTACCTAAAAATCATCCTTTTTTGTAGAAACATATATCACCACAAGCTAGGAGCAAGATGGTACCTTGATAGTGGATGCTTAAGGCATATGACTAGAGATCCATCTCAATTCTCTAAGCTCACTAGCATAGACGAAGGCTATGTCACCTTCGGAGACAACAATAAGGGTAAAATCATTGGCAAAGGAACCATAGGTAACAAATCCAACTTCTTTATTGAAGATATTTTGTTAATTGATTGGTTAAAACATAATCTCTTGAGCATTAGTTAATTGTGTGATAAAGAATATATTGTCAAATTCGAATCTAATGCTTACATCATTGAAAAACCATACAAAAACACATCTATGATTGCATTAAAATAAAATAATGTATACACCATTAACATCAATGATCTTTGTAATGAAATGTGTTTCTCGGTTTTGAATGACGATGCTTGGCTTTGGCATAGGAGATTAGGTCATGCTAGCATGAAACTAATCACCCAAATTTCATCCAAAGAACTTGTAAGAGGAATTCCTCATATCAAGTTCATCAAAGATAATGTGTGTGATTCTTGTCAATTAGGAAAATAAATAAAGGATAGCTTCAAATCTAAGAATCAAATAAGCACCTCTAGACCTTTGCAATTGATCTATATGAACTTATTCGGACCAATCTCTATATCAAGCCTAGGAGGTAGCAAATACACTTTTGTTATTGTAGATGATTATAGTAGATACACATGGACTTATTTCTTGAAACACAAAAGTGAATGCTTTAGATATTTCACCAAGTTTTGTAAACTTGTTCAAAATGAAAAAGGTTCCATGATTTCATCAATTCGAAGTGATCACGATGGTGAATTTTAAAACCATAATTTCCAAGAATTTTGTAAATCTAATGGATACAACCATAATTTCTCTACTCCAAGAAATCCTCAACAAAATGAAGTAGTAGAAAGAAAGAATAAAAATTTACAAAAAATGGCAAGAGCCATGTGGAATGAACATAGGCTACCCAAATATTTTTGGGCCGAAGCCGTAAACACTGCATGCTATATTATGAATAGAGTTCTAGTAAGACCCTTACTCACCAAAACTCTCTATGAGTTATGGAACAACAAAAAACCCAATGTTTCATATTTTAAAGTTTTTAGGTATAAGTGTTTTATCTTGAATGAAAAAGATGCCTTAGGAAAATTTGATGATAAATCCGATGAAGGAAATTTTCTTGGTTATTCTTCGATTTCTAAAGCATTTCGTATCTTCAATAAAAGAACTTTGATTATAGAAGAATCCATTCATGTTGTTTTCAATGAGATTTCCAAAATAAAAAAAAAACTATTTTGATGATGATGTCAATTTCGATTCTTTGAATTTAAATAAAACCCCTTCTCCAACTAGCAACTTAGATGCATCCACTTCCGAAACATCTTTACCCAAGGATTGGAAGTATGTAGATGCTCATCATAAGGAGCTAATAATAGAAGACACATCTAAGGGGGTTCAAACACGTTCTTCTCTTAAAAAATTTTGTGCCAATATCGCTTTTCTCTCCCAAATTGAATCTAAATGTATTGACGAAGCCATGAAAGATGATTCATGGATTATCGCAATACAAGATGAGTTAAATTAATTTGAGAGAAATGAGGTGTGAAAACTTATTCCTAGGCCAAATAATCATTTAGTTATTGGTACTAAATGGGTCTTTAGAAACAAGCAAGATGAATCTGGTATCGTGGTTAGAAACAAGACTAGATTAGTGGCCAAAGGTTTCAACCAAGAAGAAGGTACCGATTACGAAGAAACCTTCACTCCTGTGGCTCTATTAGAAGCTAAGGATGCTCCTTGCCTATGCTAGTAGTAATAATTTTAAGTTGTTTCAACAATCTCCCCCTTTTTTATGATGACAATCAATTGATGACGGAGTTAACCTTAACTCCCCCTATCTATATACTATACTTGAGATAAGTCATTCTTGAATTCAAAGCCTTTGAATTCAAGAGACATATTGATAAGTTAAGTTCATTTAAACTTATCAATACCCCCATCATGATTCCTATCATGATGTATCATTTTGAAAATGATGTCAAGGCAAGACATCCATTTTCAAGTCTTATATTTCAAATGTGAAGGATAGCAATCATAGCAATTCATCATATGATAAGATATCAATTTGTAAAATTATAAATTGAGCTCTAGATATCTTAACATAATGCAAAGCACTTTGATGATGAAGTCAATTGTCATTTGTTTATCTAATCTATATGTTGAGATAAGTGTGCAGGATTAACTACGATGGCAGTAAGACATACAGTAGGTGTTGAGTCGGAGTCAAGACCAAGATCACGTTAGGGTTTCGAGAGTTCATCGAAAGTCCGGATGGTCGTCGGAAGTTCTACGGGAACAATCCGAGAAGTCCAGGAGCTTGCCAAAGAAGCTCATCGGAATTCGCCAAGAGGATCATCGCAAAGTCCAGGAGTTTGCCGGGAGTCCGTCGGAGCATCGCCGAGGGTTCGTCGGATGTTCACCGGAAGTTCGCCAGAAGCTCGCCGGAAGAAATGATTGACGCACCGGAATACGATTTGCAGTATTGATGTCTTAATTATCATAGTTAGCATGTAGATTAAGTTACGATTAGGAGGTGATCTCATTAACTTAATCTCGGGCTAACTGGGCCCTTAACATACCCAAATTGGACCGAATAGAATAGCCCATTCGGACTCAGGATTCTTGGCCGACGGTGGTACCGCCCTTGTCAGGTGGTGGTACTACCAAATCTCGGTCTCTGAGCTCTACCGGCGATGGTACTACCCAGGCTGAGTGGTAGTACCGCTTAGTGACAGATGACAGGCAGTAGTACCGCCCAATTATTGCGATGGTACCGCCAGGACCTTGGAAATCTGGGAATTGACACTTTTGAGCTCCAATTTCAAACTGATTGGGGCCTATATAAACCCTATCCTTTCCTGCATGAAAGGAAACCGAAAACTTGCTTTTATTCTAAGTATTTGAGAGCTTAAAAGTGTTGTAAAAGGCTAGAGTTCTTCTCTCTCTTTTCTTTCTAAGTGTTGATCATTTAAGAGAGAAGTGAAAACTTATAAGGGTTGTCTCCTAAGCCCGTCAAAAGGAGAAAAGTTATAAAAGGGTGGTTGGCCTTCGCCTATTGAAGGAAGGCCTCTAGTGGACATTGGTGACCTCGTCGGGGGAGAAAGCCAAAATTGGATGCAGGTCAAGATTGACCGAACCACTCTAAATCTCGGTTTGCATTTACATACTATAAACTACCTTCATTGATTTACATCAACTACACTTCCGCTTACTCTTAACTTTAAAGATCTTTTCGAAATAGTTTTCGTATGAAAGTCTTTTTAACCGACGAAAGTTTTTCGCTGCACTAATTCACCCCCCACCCCCTCTTAGTGCTCTTGATCCTAATAGATAATTCAAAACTTCGTACAATAAAACCATATCAAAAAGCATTTTAACTTGAAAACGTTCGTAAGAGTGTGTAGCTAAAGTAATGAGGAAATAATGTAGTTGCATAGTAAGTAAATGATAGCGACGAAAGAAAGAACACCAATTTATAGTGGTTCGATCATCGTGACCTATATCCACTACTAATTCCTCTTCCGTCGAAGCCACTGGCATCCACTAATGGTCTTCCTTCAATGGGCAAGGACCAACTACCCTTACAACTCTATTCTCCTTTTGACAGGCTTAGGAGAGAACCTTTATACCCCTACTCACTCTTCTCTTAAATAGAAATCAACACTTAGACTAGAGGAGGAGAATTCTCACAAGATTACAATAGAGTTTTCCCTTGTTTTTGTTCTTAGTTATTGTGTATGCTAAGCAGGGATGAGAGGGGTCTTTATAGGCCCCAAATGGATTTAAACTTGAAGCCAAAACAAATCTCATCCCGAGTCTTCGGGGTACTAGCGATGCCACCGCCAGTACTAGGTGATACTACTACCTAACAGAGCTTCGGAGACTAGGCTCTAGTAGTACCACCACCTGATAGGGTGATAACACCACCTAGCAGCATTAACTGCTAGCAGTACCATCGCTTAGACCTCTTGGGAGGTTGAGCCTCAAGTGATTCCATCGCCCACCCTAAGCAGTGCCACCGCTTGAAATGGCTCCAAGTGGCCGAGTGGGCCATCCATCCAGCCTAACTCAGCCCTAACATAGGCTCAATGAGCCCCTAATTGAGTTGGCCTAATTCCATCCCAATCACAACTTAAAACTATTTCGATCTAGACAATTATTACAAAGCATTAATCATATGTTGTCTGGCATGTTATTAGTTCATCGGTGCTTCATCCGACCCTTTGACGTATTATCTTATTCTTCATCATATTGCTCAATCGGTATGTTGTCTTCCCGCAACATCTGATCTCCTTGGCGCAATATCCGATCTTCATGGCCCGATGCCCGAACTCATGGCACGAAGCCTTCTACCGACACGTCAACCGATCCTCTGACTCGATGTCCAATCTTTTAACATGTTCCACCTGGCCCAACATTAATTATTGTTGTTTTAATTATCTCTTTATGATCGAAGCTAGTCCCGTGTTACTCAAAACATAGATTAGATCATAAACTCTATCAATTGGTTTCATCATCAAAACCCGAACTCATGGCACGAAGCCTTCTACCGACACGTCAACCGATCCTCTGACTCGATGTCCAATCTTTTAACATGTTCCACCTGGCCCAACATTAATTCTTGTTGTTTTAATTATCTCTTTATGATCGAAGCTAGTCCCGTGTTACTCAAAACATAGATTAGATCATAAACTCTATCAATTGGTTTCATCATCAAAATCTGAGATTTAATAATCTCCCTTTTTTTATGATAACAACCAATTGATAATGGAGTTTAAACCAAACTCCCCCTATCAATTTGCTATATTGATAGAAACATAAATTCGGAAATAAATTATGAATCCAATCAACATATCATCATAAAATTATGCATAATCAAAATTTCAATACATCATTCCATGCATGATCATCATCATAATTTCCCCCTCTTTATTATCAACAAAAAGGAGAAGTGTAACTTTCAAGATTTAGATATATACAAGCTTAGTGATTTAGCAAATTTTTCATCACTTTAGAGCATGCAAACTAGTGAGTTCTTTCTTCTCTTTGAGAAGTACAAGCTAGCAATTTTTTAGAATGTGAAGTTTAGCAAAGTTTTTGCTTCTCTTATAGTAACTTTTTGCTTTTCTTTACAATGTGGAAGCTAACAATTTTTTTGCTAATTTTTGTGATGTGCAAGTTAGCAAGACTTTCTCTAAGATGTGCAAGCTTACAAGTTTTGTCTAAGATAGCAATTTGCTTTTCTTGATATGTGCAAAATAGTAATTTTCTCTTCCCCTTAGTATTGTCAAAATGAAGGGAATGATACAATCGTATAAAATATTTCAATCATTACATGAGACATACAAGCCAAAAATACAAAGGAATCATGTTATGAAATATATAATATCAAAGATCATGAAGGATTAAGTCATGAATATCAAAAGACATTATTTATTTTGTCAAAACTCCCTTTTAGTAAATAACAAAAAAAACCTTAGGAGATCAAAGATCTTGATTTATAAAAAAAATCTCAAATATTAAATATTGAGAATTCAAGAGCATAATATAGATAAAGACTTTCCTATAGCAAAAAGAGTCATGGGAGAACACATATAATATATCTTAATTCATTATGAATTATAAAAAAAATTTAAGTTATAATTATAAGAAATTAGAAGAGAAAACATGATTCATATAGATAATTCTTTTTAATAAAATGAAAGAATCATAGTGAACGGTCTTGATTTATATAAAAATCTCAAGTTATAATTATCAAGATATCAAGATCATAATTTGGATAATAACTCATTCAAATTCATATCATCAAAATCACTTTCATAGTTCAAGAGATTTAAAAATTAATAATATACATGGACTGAAAAACTTGATAAGTTTTATAATAAAGACATTTTCAAAAGAGATACATTCCCCTTTATATGTGTTTCAATTTATATTATTTATTTCATACAAGCATGCCTTTGTTTTTTATACCAAATAAAAACATACATCAACGTTTAAAAATTGAAAAACAAGTTTTATCATGAAAATCATCAAGATAAACATTTAAGTATTCATAGAATTATTCTTATTTGGTATACAAGCATTAGATTCAAATTTATATCACTTATTATACAAATACTTAATGAGTCATGTCAACTAATAAAGCATCTTCAAACAAAAGATTCAATTTGTTAATAATCATTTTAATTCTAATGATCTTTCTTTTATTATTGTTTGTTATAGTAATATATTTTCTATAAATTTTCTTTCTTTAGTGAATCTAACTAATTGCATTTATTATGAGTTAACATACAATTATCATGCTCATTTTTAATTTTTCAAAATCACTAGAACGATAAGCATGATTTTTTTATATTTTTTATTTCTTACTAACTATTTTAAAAACAACTAATGAAATGCATTAAGTAATTTCATAGTAAGGTAAAAGAGTTTTGGTTGAGTCACTTACCTCATTGTCGAAAGCCATCAAGGCGTAGTTCGCCACTTTGTCTTTGTTGGTTTGCTCCTCGTCTTTGGATATACTTAATGTTGAATCTCGGATTTTGATAATGAAATCAATTGATGTATTTATGATCTAATGAGCATTTTGAATAACGTAGGGCTAACGTCAATCAGAAAAGGTAAATTAATTAAAATAGGAGGAATCGAACGTTGGGCCAAAGCAAACATGTCAGAAGTTTGTTTGTTGGGCTGGAGGAACGGTCGACTTATCGGCAGAATGCTTCGAGTCAAGAATTCAAGTATTGGGCCTAGAAGAGTGGATATTATGCCAAGGAGATCAGAGTTGCAGAGTCAACATGCCAATTCGACAAAAGGCCACAAAATAGGACGATGTGCCGAAGGATCGGACGAAGCGCCGAATGAACCAATGATGTGCCGGACAATAAGGATTCGCTTGTAATTGATAATATCTAGATCGAGTTAGGTTAAAGTCTAATTGAGTTGATTTAAAATATAAATAAGCCAACTCAATTATGGGGCCAATTAGGCCTAGGTTTGGGCTGTGTTTGTCCAAATGGAAGGCTCAAACAGTGACCCAATAGGTGACACCATCATGGCACAGTCTCCGAGACTATGTCAGGCGATGGTACCGTTAGTCTGGGCGATGGTACCACCCAGACTCAGTCTCTGAGACAATCAAGCAGTGGTACTGCCCAGATATAGTCTCCCAAGAGGTGGTACCGCCAGACTAACAAGGTGTCAGGTAATGGTACTGCCACACTGGGCGATGGTACTGCCCCCAGTGGTAATGTAAGTGTCAGATTGGCACTGGCGGTGGTACCGCTAGTACCCGAAAGACCCAAGATGAGATATTTTTAGGCTCCAAGTTTGAATCAACTTGAGGCCTATAAATAACCCTCTCATCCCTGGTTAAATATACACAAGAATTGAGAGTAAAAAAGAAAGAAACACTGTTATAATCTTATGTGAACTCCTCTCCTTCTTATAAGTTTTAGAATAGTTTGAGAGAGTAAGTGGGGGTGTAAGGGTTATCTCCTAAACCCAATAAAAGGAGAAAGAGTTGTAAAAGGTGGTTGGTCTTTGCCTTTTGAAGGAAGACCGATAGTGGATGCTAGTGGCCTCAACGGAAGAGAAATCGACGGAGTGGATGTAGGTTACAATGACTGAACCACTATAAACTCGGTTTGCATTTTTATTTGTGCAATTTACCTTTACTGTAAACTTACTTGTTTTACATCCACTACGCTCTTCCGTATGCTTTTAATTTTAAGTATCTTTCCGAAATCGGCTTTAATCGAACGAGAGATTTTAAACCAACGTAATTTTACCGCTGCATTAATTCACCCCCCTCCCCCCCTCTTAGTTCCGACTCATTCCTAACACTTGATTTGTCCCAAATCACCTTGAGTGTCTTCTTCTTCTTAAGTAACTTCTTTAATTTTGTACCATCATCTTTAGAGTGCCCCGTCTTCTTTCGTTCATAACAAGTGGTTGTATTCATTTTTAGTTTATTTTTATTTTTTAATTCTTGTATTATGAACCTTTTAAATTTTCTTGTCAAAAGTTCTATATCATCATCACTTAAGCTTTCGCTCAAATGATCTTCTTTTGTTCTAAGTATCAAATCCTTCATGTTCTTTGGAAGGTTATTCTTATGTTCATGTTGTACTATATAACTCATTTCATATGTCATTAAAGACCCGATAAGTTTTTTAAGAAGAAAATTATTTAGGTTCTTCACTTCTTGAATGGCAATTACTTTTGGATCCTAGTTTTTAGGAAGAGAATGTATAATTTTATTAACAAGTTCAAGATTCATGCTTTTAAACCATTAATGACATTTATAAAATGGGTGTACATGTCAACAATGGTTTCACTTGGCTTTATTCGAAATAGTTCAAAATCATGCATCAAGATATTAACTTTAGAATCTTTAACCTTATTTGTGTCTTCGTGTGTGACTTCAAGAGTATGTCAAATGTCATGTGTAGTTTCACAAGTCCAAATACGATTAAACTCGTTTTTATCCTAAGCGCAAAATAAAACATTCATAGCTTTCGCATTTAAAAAATATTTTTTTCTCAAAGTCATTCCATTCATTTGTAGGTTTATAAGGGGTTTGAAAACCAAGTTCAATAATATTCCATAAATCAAAGTTCAAATAAAACAAGAAAACTCTCATTCGAGTTTTCCAATAAGTATAGTCCATCTCATTGAACATGAGAGGACGAGTGATAGAAAAACTCTCTTAAAAGTAAAAAAAAATGTCATCTCTCTTAGGTGTTCATCTAATCGAGAAAAGCTGGCTCTGATTCCAATTGTTAAGACCAAAATCGGCACTAAGAGGGGGGGTGAATTAGTACATATGTAAAATTACATAGATAATTTGAAACGTCGTACGATAAAACCATATCAAAAAGCATTTTAACTTGAAAACGTTCGTAAGAGTATGCAACTAAAGTAATATGAAAGTAATGCAATTGCAAAGTAAGTAAATGACAACGAAGAAAGAAAGCACACTAATTTATAGTGGTTCAATCGTTGTGACCTATATTCACTGTCGATTCATCTTCCGTTATGGCCACTGGTATCCACTAATGGTCTTCCTTCAATAGAAGAGGGCCAACTACCCTTGCAACTCTATTCTCCTTTTGACAAGCTCAGGAGAGAACCTTTATGCCCCCACTCACTCCTCTTTTAAACAGAAATCAACACTTAGACTAAAGGAGGAGAATTCTCATAAGATTACAATAGAGTTTTTCCTTGTTTTTATTCTCAATTATTGTGTATGCTAAGCAGAAATGAGAGGGGTATTTATATGCCCTAAATGGATTCAAAATTGGAGCCAAAACCAATCTCATCCCAGGTCTTCGGGATACTGGCGGTACCACCACCAATATTGGGCAGTACTACCGCTTGATATTCTGACATTGGGTAGTACCACCACCTAGTCTAGCATTATTACTACCTAATAAAGCCTCAAAGACTAGGCTCTAGTGGTACCACCACTTGATAGGGCAATACCACCACCTAGTCTGGGCGGTACCATCGCCCAGACCTCTTAGGAGGCTAAGCCTCAAGCGGTGGTCGTGCCACTGCTTGGCGTGGGTCATCCATCCGGCCCAACTCATCCCTAACTTAGGCCTAATGAGCCCCTAATTGAGTTAGCCTAATTCCAACCTAATTATAACTTAAAACTACTTCGATCTAAATAATTATTACAAAGCATTAATAACATGTTGTCCGACATGTCATTGGTTCATCAGCACTTCGTCCGACCCTTCGGCGTGTCGTGCTCTCGTTCGGCATATTGTCCAATCGGCATGTTGTCTTCCTGCAATATCCGATCTCCTTGTCCATCGACAGATTAGATCAAAAACTTTATCAATTGGTTTCATCATCAAAATATAATATTCAACAAACTTTTGAATCCTTTCCTCATAGATATAACCTACTCTACAATGTTATAATTATGAATTGTTCACCTCATCTCGTTTCTTCTTGAACACCTTTACATTCATGATATGTGGAGCAGTGTCTAGCATAAATAAACCATTATACAATATTCCTCTAGTGATAATCTCATCATATAATAATATTGAATAACTATTATTCTCATAAACTAATTTATATCCACTAATTGTCAAACATGAAATAAAAATAATATTTTTAATAATAAAAGGAACAAAATAGTATACATACATCTAATGCAATAATAGCTACACCGAGCATATGTAGGGTGACCTCGCCAATAGCTAGGTCGTGCTAGTTATACATCCATTATCTATCTTGATGTTCATCTCACCTCTCAGCAATCTCCTAGGTCTTGCTAGAACTTGCAACGAATTGCAAATATGATAAACACTACTGGTATCCAATATCCATATGTTATCATAAGAATCTGACAAATAGAGACCGATCATGAATGTACTTGAAGCTTCTTCAAGCTTGTGTTTCACCCTCTCTGCAAGGTACACTTTGCAGTTCCTCTTCTAATGCTCATCTTTACCGTAGTGAAAGCACTGGCCTTTGTCCTTTGCCCGATCTTTCTTAGCAACCTTTACTTTACCTAGTCTGCCCTTACCCTTGCCCTTCTTAAGAGACTTTTCTACCTTCCTTTTCTTTCTAATCTCACCAATATAGAGAACTGACTTCTCTTTTTTAATAGTGTATTCTGCTTTCCTCAACATATTAAGGAGTTTAGAGAGAAACATCTCAAGCTTGTTCATATTAAAATTCATTATGAACTATGAAAAGGAATCTGGTAGGAACTAAAGCACAAGATCCACACAGGTTATCCTCTAGGACCATTCCTAGACTTGTGAGTTTCACTATCCACTCAATCATCTTTAGGATATGGTTTTGAACCGGTGTCCCCTCAATCATCCTAGTGTGGAAGAGGCTCTTAGAAATCTCATATCACTGAGTCCTTTCCTATTCCTTAAATAGTTTACGGACATATAGGAGAATGGATCTGGCATCTATCTTTTCACATTCTCTTTGTAACTAAAGAGTCATCAAGCTTAACATGTAACACTAAGCAAGATTGGAGTCATCTATGTACTTTACGTAGTAAGTGATCACATCCTCGCTTGCCCCTTCCTTGGGCATAGGCATCACTATATCAAGGACATATGTAATTTTCTCCTTCTGAGAATAATTCTCAAGTTACAAAGCCAATTCATATAATTTGGACCAGTGAGGTAGTTGATATCAAATATACCACATAAGGGATTTGAAAATGATATTTTCTAAAAATAAAGATGCAGCAGAAATAAATAACATGTAGATTTGTAGAAAAATAAATAATCAAGATATGAACTTATATCTTAACCTGCTCCCACTATTTTTTCTAGCAAGTCACACGAAACCCTCAGTACGGGAAACGGAAGTCTCCAACAGACTTCTAGTGGAGATCGAGATCCAATCACCATTTTAGTGTAGCCTCGAGGGACTCAACCAATCACACAAAGCCCAACAGGTAGGCAATTCTTGTCAATCACAACTCCTTGTGACTCCCATCCTATTTAGCCTTCGAACCATTATGGTTTCAAGGGACCCGACCAACCATGATGTTCGATTAAGTTAATACCATCGCTACAAGTTGAGTCTAATTCGATGATATACTCTCGAGGGACTTGACCAAATATATCATGTCCTTAGGTCACGAGTAACATCTCTATGTTGAAGACGAGATAGCGAATTATAATATAGGTGAGCCTCGAGAGACTCGACCAACTCAACCTACATCGGGAATCGATCCCTACCTATAATAATGGAAGGCCACGTGGGTCAATCTAATTGCCTCACGTTTACCAACTTAATATTATCGAGAAGGGATTTTGATTTGGTCTCCTAATATGATATATCACACACATGCATATTTAATATACATCTACATCGCATGTATATATATATATATCTAGTAGGTGTATAAAAAATCACATAGACCACAACCTAATGTGATCAAGCCCGAACCAATGGGCCTAATCACTCACATCAAGATCTATGTGTGCAGTAGTGTATCTTCATACCATGTGATCGTTCATCTCGTCCTCGTCGGTTATGTTAACATCTCGACGTATCTTCATATATCGCGATAGTCCGTCTCAATCTCGTGGGTCCCACTATCACTTCAACGCTCTTGTTGTACCTCCTCGTGTGATTACAACTTAATCATAGGCATGTAGGCCCAACAATAAACGAAAATAAAATTGGAGACTCGTAGGCCCTAATAATAATAATAATAATTACATATACACATCACACGGTCCATGATCATCTATTCACAACATACATCACATATACATATAATATAGGACTATGAAAGAATAATATTACTTAATTAAATTTTTAATTAACTAATAATTTTAAAATTGGGGACATATAAAGAATTTTCAAAATTATGAGGGGTATTTAGGTAATTTGGACAAAAGGACAAAACTTTAAATATCAAAAATTCTAAGGGGTAAAATTGTCCTTTTGCTCAAAAAACCCTAACCCTCCCCTTTGCTGCATTGCAACCACCGCCACCCTACCGGCAATGACTCTGCCCACGGGCGGTGTGCTTGGGAGTGGCGCTGCCCCTGCGGGCAGGTGCCCTTGCGAGCGGTTCAACTTGCAGGCATTGTCGCCCCCACGAGCTTCGCGCAGGCAATGCTACCCCTGCGGTTGGGCACCCCTATGGGTAGTTTTGCCCATATGCATAGCACCCATAGGCGCCACTCATGCGGCTGCCTGCATGCAGCCTGTAGGTTGCCGATCACCGGCTACAACCAGCCGGTCATCAACCGCCGCAGATGGCCACGGCTACAAGTAGCCTTTGGCCATTTTGCGAGTGCAACAAGGGCAGCAATAATTGCTGCCCTTTTTCGCCTTTTGTGTCAATAATTTTGACGTCAAAAGTCTTTTTTAAAACATAACACATGCAGTTCAAAATCAATCTTTCACATAAACAACTTGGCTCTGATACCACTATAGGTAAATCTAGGGGTGACATCAAATGCGTAGTGGAAAAATAATATAAAATGATAAAATATAAAATCATATAATAAGCAAAAAGAGTGTGTCATGTCACACGTGCCATCACTCACGTGACTGGCTTGCAAGACACATATGACTAGCACCTATAACGTTGGAAGGTTACGTGGGTCAATCTAATTATCTCATATTTACCGACTTAATATTATCAAAAGAGAGGATTTTGATTTGGTCTCCTAATATGACATATCACACATGACACGATACATGATCATCCATCCACATCATACATCACATGTATATATCATCATCATTTAGGACTACTAGATAATAATATTAATTAATTAAATCTTTTAATTAACTAATATTTTTTGAAATTAGGGGAATGTAGAGAATTTTTTGAATTATGAAGGGTATTTTGGTAATCTAGACAAAAAGGACAAAACTTAGAATTTCTAAAATTTTGAGGGGTAAAATTATCTTTTGCTTAAAAAAACTAATCCCTTCTCCCTTCTTTATGTTGTAATCGTCACCACCCAGCTGGAGATGGCCATTACGCTTGGGCAACGTTGCTCTCATAGGCGTAGTGCCCGCAAGCGTTGCCACCCCTGTGGGCACTACTACCTGCGAGAGAGCGCCTTGTGGGCAATTGTACCTGCGGGCGCAGTGCTCATAAGCGATGCTAGTCTTACGGGCGCCTCTACCCGCTAGCGCAACGTCCGCTGGTGCCACCCGTGCAACAGCTTGCTTGCGACCCACAAGCAACCGGTTGTAGGCTCTCGGTCACTTGTACGTAGGTGGTCAAGGTTCGGCCAAGGCTACAAGCAGTCATTGGCCAACCTATGATGGCAGCAACAGTTGTTGCCCTCTCTCGTCTTTTGCGTCAAAAAATTTTGACGTCAAAAGTTTTTCTAAAACACAACACACGTAGTTCAAAACTAATCTTTCACACAAATAACCTGGCTTTGATACCACAATAAGAAAATCTTGGGACAACATTACATGCACAACGGAAGAACAGAAAATAAAAATCCTCAAATTTTCAAAAAGGTGTTCGTTATTGTGCGAATATTGGTGTGCGAAAACCAACGATACTTAAATCCACATATGAGATAGTTGTGTTTTACCTAGGGAGATCATATATCCCTGAATCCTTGCAGATCTGTATGAGAGGATAAAGGAGGTCAAGCGCCCTTCTCTCTCGCGGTGATCCATATAGTAGGGCTACGATGACACTTCTTCAATCACTGCTCAAATCTCCATACCTACTATCTAAGGAGGTGAAGGGGAGAGAAGAATATGAGGTGGCAACCAAGAAACCTCTAGCCTATTTGTCTTTGGTTCCCTCCTATTTATAGAGACCCTTGTCAACTTAACCCTAATGGATCCTGCCCTATTGGGTATTGGATCTCTATCCAACTACCTAAGCCTCTTGGATTAGTGGATCTCTATCCAATAATCTATTATTGGCTCTTATTGGATCTCATCCATAGGATCCAATAATTTATGGGCTTATTGGACATCTAATAAGATAGGAGCTCTGACGGATATCTTACATCTGAACATTTACTCGTCGCAATGCCCACCATATGTGTGTGACCCTCTAGGCTTAATATTGAGCTGGTCGTGAGTCATACCTGTTAAAACTTCTTCTGGCTCAGTGAATTATTATCTTCATAATAATTCACTCGACTCATCGACTACGGACGTACTAGGACACTACGTTGCAACCTCAAGACGATGCAAGAGAATCCAATCCTTTGGACTTATCTATCCTTAGTTACTATTTATATATAGTCCCTCACTATCTAATATCCCATAGATCATATACCGAGCATGGTGCTGTCAAACCTATACGGTTTCTACTCGAGTCTCGCTCTAATCGGATTCTCCCGAAGAACTCTTTCCCTCTCAATTCAAATGACATTGGCTAAGGATTTATCTGAGGAAGAACATATGGGATATTCCTCTCATGACACCGAGAGCGGATGATCTTATATCGACACTCAATAGCCCTCGTAAGGTCGACTGCCACTCTTGATAATCGATTGTGCTAGATCTGAAACTTCCAAACCTATAAGTCTGGTATCAAAGAGTGGAGTACTCATATAAGACATCCTTGGTGTCTCAAGTCTAAGGACTAAATACACCATTAGGACAATGGAATATAGCAATAAGATATCATTAGTCATCTAGCATTCCGTGAGTAGATCAATCAGTGAACCTATTCTCCAATAAGCACTTGCACTGTAGCCCTAGTGTCCCCACACGAGTAACTATGAGACCAACTATCTCCATCGTATAGATGGCTATACAACACACCAGTCTATCCGGTTATCTCAATGCCCCTCTCGAGTAACCTATGACCAAAATTATTTAGGGTATATGTTTAAAGGTGAATCGGTCTTAGTATCGTGATCTCATCACGATCCGATTCCTATTGCATAGATCCATGGACATCACAATATATAATAAGTAAAAAGAGTGTGTGTCATGTCACATATGTCATCACTCACATGATTGGCTTGTAGGTCACCTTTAACTAGCAGTATTAGACTGATCTAGGCTTAGAGAACTAGAAAGTAGTAAAGTGTATCCTTAAGTACTTGAAAAGGACTAAAGATCTTTTACTAGTATATGGAGAAAGTAACCTTAGGGTTGAGGCCTACATGGACTTGAGCTTCCGGTATGATATCGATAATAGCAAGTCTAATTCAGGGTATGTGTTCACCCTGAATGGAGCAACAGTATACTAGAAGAGTTCCAAGCAAGATACTACTATTGACTCGACTACAAAGGTGGAGTACATTGCTATGGCAAAGGCAACAAAGGAGGGAGTTTAAATGAAGAAGTTTATCACAAATCTAGAAGTTGTGCTAAGTAACGAGGAGCCAATTCTCTTATATTGCGACAATTACAGGGCGATTACTCAAAGGAACCCGAGTCTCATCAAAAGTGTTTTAAAGAGATTCCAGCTTATTAAAGAGATCATGGCCCGAGGAGATATAGTAGTGAAAAGAGTTTCATCTAAAGATAACATCGCAGATCCACTGACAAAGTCGTTGTCGCATATTGTCTTTGAGTGTCATGGGGGTTTCATAGGGAACTGACACATAGGTGATTGGCTTTAGGTCAAGTGAGAGATTGCTAGTCATAGGTGCCCTATAAGTCAATCACGTGAGTGAAGGCATGTGTGATATGACATGTAGTCTTTTTACTTATTATTATTATGATATTTTCTCACTTTATATTATTTATTGCATAAATATATTGTGATGTCTATAGATTTGTATAATGGGAATCGGATTGTGATGAGATCATGATAATAAGATCGATTCACCTTTAAACACAAACCCTAAATAATCCTAGTCACAGATTACTCGAGAGGGACATCAAGATAATCGGACAGATTAGTGTAATGTATACCCATCTATATGATAGAGGCAACTAGCCTTATAGCTGCTCGTGTGGGGATACTAGGGCTATAGTGCATGTGCTGATTAAAGAATGATTTCACTAATTGTTCCGCTCACAGAATGCTATATAGTTGATGATACCTTATTATCAAACAACGATTCTATTGTCATAGTGGTGTACTTGGTCCTTAGACTTGAGACACTAAGGATGTCCTGTATGAGTACTCCACTCTTTGATACTATACTTATAGGTTTAAATACTTCAGATCTAGTACAGTTGGTCATCGAGAGTAACAACCAACCTTACGAGGTCTATTAAGTGTCGATAGAGAATCATCTGCTCTAGATATCATAAGAGGAATATCTTATGTGTTCTTACTCAAACAAATCTTTAGCCATGGTCATTCGGATTAAGAGAGAAATAATTTTTTTGAAGAATTCAATTGAAGTGAGACTCGAAGAGAAACCATATGGGCCTGACAGCACCATTCCTGGTATACAATCTCTAAGATATTATATGGATGAGGGACTATAGGTATATGACAACTTAGGACAAATAGGTCCAAAGGATTGATTCTCTTGTATTATTTGGGGACTACAGTATAGTGGCTCAATACGTTTGTAATTGATGAGTCGAGTGAATTATTATGAAGATAATAATTCACTAAACCAGAAGAAGTTCTGACAGGTATGACTCACGACCAACTCAATATTGGGCCTAGAGGGTCACACATATATAGTAGGTATTACAACGAGTAGAGATTCAATATGACATATCTGTTGGAGCCTCTATTTTATTAGATATTCAATAAGCCCTTGAATTATTAGATCCTATGGATGAGATCCAATAAGAGCCAATGAGAGATTATTGGATAAAGATCCATTAATCTAAGAGGCTTGGGTAGTTGGATGGAAATCCAATACCCAATAGAGCAGGATCCATTATAGTTAAGTTGATATGGGGCCTCTATAAATAGGAGAGAACCAAAGGGTCATAGGCTAGGCTTCTTGGTTGCCACCTCCTATTCTCTTCTCTCTTTCTCCTCCTCAACTAGTAAGTGTAGAGATTTAGGCAATGGCTTAAGGAGTATCTTCATAGCCCTTGACGTGTGGATCACCACTAGAGAGGAGGACGTTTGACCTCCTTTATCCTCTCTCACAGATCTGCAGGAATTTAGGGATTCATGATCTCCATAGGTAACACAACTATCTCATACAATTTTCAGTTTCGCATATTTTACACACCAATCTTCGCATGACATTGAATATCTTTTATGAAATTTAGGATTTTTATTTTATGTTCTTTCACTGCGCTTGTGATGTCACCTTCATATTTCCCTACATCACCTTCATCATATAGATGGTATATAACACACTAACCTGTCTAATTATCTCGATGTTCCTCTCGAGCAACCTATGACTAGGATTATTTAGGTTTTATATTTAAAGGTGAATTGATCTTATTATCATGATATCATTATGATCCGATCCTTATTGCATAGATCCATGGACATCATAGTATATGCAATAAGCTACATAAAGTGAGAAAATATCAATAAATAATAATAAGTAAAAAAGAGTGTGTATCGTGTCACACGTGTCATCACTCACGTGATTGGCTTGCAAGGTACCCATGACTAGCACAAGAGAGAAAAGAGAGGAAGGAGGACTTTAGAAAGTTGAACGAATAGTTACAAGTCCACAAACAACTGCTCACTAGGTGTCAAGCGCGAAGGCAAGTTCCCGTCAAATTAACGTACAAACTTGTGAAGATTATTTAAGCTCGATACTACCCCGAAGCCCCATCCCCCTAGAGCCACCCAAGGGGTTCTAGGGTGCTGAGATGACTGACGTTTTGCATGCAGTTGTGGTCTATAGAAAACAGGCCATGGAATGCAAAAATGAAGCCATTTTGGGATAGTTTTGCCCGACGTAGTGAGAGGTTACACTACAGCACTATAACCTGTTCGAGCTTATATTTTTACAAGCAAAATTATATAAAACCAAGGCAAAATATATTACTAAGTATATATACAAGTATGCAAAAGTGACGAATGGTTCATTGAATGAAGTTATTGTGGGTGCACGATGATCGTTCGTGACACAAGTAGGGTTAGGCGAATAAGCACAGGGACACACGAAGGGCTATAGAGCCAAGTGCGATGGCATGTTAGGGTCAAATGAATAGGTGCAAGAGCACATAAAGGATTGCACAATAAGGTGCGATGGGCAATAAGGTTAGGAAAACAAGCACGGGGGTGTATGAAAGGCTGTAAGGCTGGGTGCAGTGGTATGATAGGATCAAGCGAATATGCACTTGGGCGCACAAAGGGCCACAAGGCTAGGTACAGTTGCATATGTCACTAATACCATTGTTGTACGGTGGCACGACGGTCCAATCAATGCACGTGCGGAGCATGCGACTCCATCGATGAACGAGAGAAATTGAGCAGATTGTGATACAAGTGTACACACCATACCCACTTACAACAAAGATGAGTCATGGAAAAATGGCATGCTGATGTGTGTCTATTATATAAATTGTGGTAGATTCAATCATGATCATAGTGATGATTCGTCTGATACTAGAGAACAAAAGGATGGTGCTATATGTCTTGGGCTATACCGATGATGTCGTATGTCTCACTTTACTCAAAGCATTTTGGAGTTAAATGGATGGTCAAATAGGTAGAACATTATCTTCACATCCTATAAATATCCATCAGCTACTTTAGTGATTTCTTACCTACGTTTGCAATTAAAGACTTTGCAAACGAACTCCCAAAGTATCCTAGCAATCTACCTTAAAGGTCTACGATATCTTCCAGAGCTTCCTTCTCTAGCACACTAGACTTGGACAGGATATTTGTCTCATCACCTCTCTTAGTGTTGGTAGCAGAGGTTAAAAGTCAAGTAGGCTACTCTAATGGAGGCTGCCCACCCTCCGCGCCCCCCTCTCCCCCCCTCCCCCCCCCCCCCCCCCCCCCAAAACAAACAGAAGTGACCTAAATATTCTCTAGGAAATATATTATATTTTAATCAAGTTTGAGCTACTACCAACTTGGTCGGGTGATCAACTATATGCATCATATCACATGTTTTGTATTAACACAAACATCATAAGACTGTGCCTCTACCTTCAATTTTTTTTTATTGAGATTTTTAACTGTTAGAAGTTCTCAACTGCCCATATAGTGCTAAATTTCTAACACTTTCTTGTGATGTTTGTCGGGAAGTTGTGAAAACGTATATTTTCTCATCGCTAACCCATTTATTTGCCAGCTACACTCTATGCTTTAAGAATTGACAATACTTCCTCTGTGCTCAATTTGGTTATCAGGATAAGAGTGCTCTGACCTCCTGTAAAGATTGAAAAGGAAGATTTTTTATATTTTTTTAGATACCATTGGATAATCAATTTCGATTTTAGGCAAATTAACGTCGGGATGGTCGGCAAGTGAGGCCACCACTTGCAATCGGTGCTTAATGCATCCCTCTGTGGCCAACTGTATACTTCGACAGTGAGACATATCTAGAAATATGAAGTGCGCGAGATTGCACAAGAAGTCATCCTCAATAATGCAGCACAAATCACTACCACGCAAGTCTAACTGTTGTCCACCACTTCCGGTAATGCTTCCTAATGTGTGGTCAAGAAAGACTGCAAGTGGTGCAAAATATGTAGCCCACAAAGCAGTAAGGCAAACGCACACAAAGCTTGTGATCTAACGATGGCATTGCTTCGCCATCTGCTCCTCCTCTCCCTCTTGCTTCCTTTCTCCTCCTCTGACGACTCCATCGGCCATTACTGCGACAAGAGCTTCAGTGGCGGCCATATCCAGGCGGACATCAACGGCGTGCTGTCGGATCTTGTTGCGAAGGCCTCCGTTGGAGGCTTTGCCACCTCGTCCTATGGCAAAGGTAGCAGTGCAATCTACGGCCTTGCACAATGCAGAGGAGATGTCAGCTCGGAGGACTGCTCGACGTGCCTCAAGGACGCCGCGAAGGCGCTCCCGGAGGCCTGTCCGAGCCAAGCCGACGCGCGGATCTGGTATGACTACTGCTTCCTGCGCTACGACGACGAGAATTTCATCGGGCAATCCGACTCCGGCTACGCCATCATTCTCTACAACGTGGAGAACGCGACGGATCCGGATGCCTTCGACAAAGAGGTGGGCGAGGCGATGAGGAAGGCGAGGGCACAGGCGGTGGCGCCGGGAAGCGGAGGGCTGGGGAGGGTGAAGACCAAGTTCTCGCCCTACATCACCATCTACGGCCTGGCGCAGTGCACCCGCGACATCCAGACGCTGGCGTGCGCCCAGTGCTTGTCGTCGGCCGTGGAGAACTTCGCTAACTACTGCGTCCACCGGAAGGGCTGCCGCGTGCTCTACAGCAGTTGCATGGTGCGCTACGAGATCTATCCCTTCTTCTTCCCTGTTGACCCTGGCAGCAGCAGCAGCAGCAAAGTTGGCAGCTACTTCACGGCCATCTTGTCACCGTAGGAGCCTCAATTAATGCTGTGCACTGAGGTGAATTATGTGGCTGCGACCCTGCGCATCAATGTTTTTCTATTAACTAATAAATGAATATATAGCATATATTAACTATACAATTTCGATATCTATTTTTTATGGATACGCATCTCAATTCCGATTAATGAAAACATAATTTCGATTTAAGCGAATCGAGTGCATAAGAACAAAATAATTTATAGCCACCCCACCTACATATTGACTCGAAGAGTAAGCAGGTTAAAGCGGGAAGACAACCTGTACCATAAAGGACGCGTTTAATAATTGTGGGAAACAGGACAGACAGGGCCAAACAACGAGGTCAGCAAGCCGGGCCCAGGTTGCGGGACCCGCGGACACTAACCACTGGGATGGTCGCAGCACCTGGTTGTATGCTGCGCAGTACAACGTGGCCTCGTCGCGCTTGTTTTACCGGGACACCCCGCGAAATGCCAGACAAATTTTAAGCCGTCCGATTCGGCCGGTCTGACGGCGGAGATCGTTCAGAACATTCCAGCGAAATGACAGACAAATCTGAAGCCGTCCGATTGAGCCGGCCTGACGGCGGAGATCGTTCAGAACATTCCAGAACCCAAGCTTCCCCGAGCCTATCGTTTTATGCTCTCCGCTCCTCACGCTTGCTCCTGTCACACATCGTAGTGGCGGATCCGATCTTTTCCTTGCAGCTTCGACGTCCTTCCGCCCCTTGATTTCGTCGTCGATCTCCGTTCCAACCCTCCATGGCCGGAAAGGGCGAGGGTCCGGCGATCGGGATCGATCTCGGCACCACCTACTCCTGCGTCGGCGTGTGGCAGCACGATCGGGTCGAGATCATCGCCAACGACCAGGGTAACCGCACCACCCCCTCCTATGTCGCCTTCACCGACACCGAGCGCCTCATCGGCGACGCCGCCAAGAACCAGGTCGCCATGAACCCAACCAACACCGTTTTCGGTAAACTCTCCTTCAGATCTGTTGTTGATGCTTGCTACGAGAGTTGTTATGGTTCAGATATTGCGTTTTCTTATGAGTTCCTGTTTTAACTTGGGAGATCTGTTCTTGTACAGCAGATCTGTTGTTGCATTGCGCAGTAGCTGTCGCTCCTCATATTTTAATCAATTATGATGCAGATCTGTCACTATTAGTGTCTAATTTGTTAGGATATGTTTGATCTGCTGAGATCTGAGTAGTTTGTTGTTTATATTTGTTGTCGCACTTCGTTTATCTACGATTTTCTTGAGGGCTGGCGATTGCTCTTAGCATAGTTTATCATGGATATGTTATTATCCCTGTTGCTCTGTGTCAACATAAATCATAAGTGACGAACACAAAGTCCTAGAAACTCATCTTCTGTTTAATGCGTATTTTTTTTGCTTATCTTTTCACTGTTTTATCGATATGTGACCCGACAATGGTGGCATCTCTGCGTTCCTGACTAGATTTATATCTCGATTGGCACAGCGATAGTGGGTGTAGTACTTAATTATCTCATGCATAATCTCAAAACATGTGCAAGTAAAATTTGATATCAAGTGATCACCTGGATGAAGAATGAAAACAGTGTTGGACTTTAATTTCGTAGTTGTTGCCATTTTGTCATTTTTTATACAAGGATTTGTCATTTTGCCCAGTGATTTTCCTAGCTCCACTTGGATTTAGCATTCCAGATGACATTTCTTTTTTGTCGATGAATTAATGTTTTTTGAATTACCACAAATACTTTGTGATTTGTTGGATCTGATTAATTAGTAATAAGATGGTAGGCCTTGAGGCACTGGTGAAGTTGCTGCATGGTCACCTGAGCATGCTGATCATGGAAACAGAACTCATCCTTTTTGAGACCTAGTGGCAAGAGACCTCTCTTAATGCTAGACATGACCCTGGTTCAGTTCAAACCAAAACCAAACCAGCTTGTCGGTTCGGTTTTGGTTCCCATCTTTTGGGAACCGGAATTGGTGGTTCCAAAATTTTTTTAAAAAATTACTGTTTTAAATTATTTTTAATTAAAAATTAAAAGTAAAAAAAAAAGAACTGGAGATTCAATTCAGAGTTGCAACCGTCAGAACCGGAACTGATACTGGAACCGGAAACAGGCCCTATGCGGTTCGGTTCTGTTCCCAAAATTTCTGAATCGGAACCATCAGTTCCGTTTAGTCAGGTCTACTTAATACTGTGTTCTTAGTCTCTCTTGTCCCCTGGTTTACTTGTATGCCGTACTTGTAGGGATCATGCCACATTCCCTGACCATTGAAATATTTGCTTCTTTTTTTTTTCAGGATGTACTAATTATTGTGTACTTTAAATGTCTTTCAGATGCAAAGCGTCTTATCGGAAGGCGATACAGTGATGCTTCTGTCCAAAGTGATATCAAGCTCTGGCCCTTTAAGGTTGTTCCTGGTCCTGGTGACAAGCCCATGATAATTGTCCAGTACAGGGGGGAGGAAAAACAGTTTTCTGCAGAAGAGATTTCTTCTATGGTCTTGATAAAAATGAAAGAAATCGCTGAAGCTTACCTGGGTTCCACCATAAAGAATGCTGTTGTTACTGTTCCTGCTTACTTTAATGACTCCCAGCGCCAGGCAACCAAAGACGCCGGTGTCATTGCTGGTCTTAATGTAATGAGGATTATCAATGAGCCAACAGCTGCTGCTATTGCCTATGGTCTCGACAAGAAGGCTAGTAGTGTTGGGGAGAAGAATGTCCTCATCTTTGACCTTGGTGGTGGCACTTTTGATGTCTCTCTTCTGACCATTGAAGAGGGTATTTTTGAGGTGAAGGCTACCGCTGGTGACACCCACCTTGGCGGTGAGGATTTTGACAATCGTATGGTCAACCATTTTGTCCAGGAATTCAAGAGAAAGAACAAGAAAGATATAAGTGGAAACCCTAGGGCTCTCAGGAGGTTGAGGACAGCATGCGAAAGAGCAAAGAGGACCTTGTCTTCCACTGCTCAAACTACAATAGAGATTGATTCCTTGTACGAGGGCATTGATTTCTACTCCACCATTACTAGAGCGAGGTTTGAAGAGCTTAACATGGACCTGTTCAGGAAGTGCATGGAACCTGTCGAGAAGTGTCTGAGGGATGCAAAGATGGACAAGAGTAGTGTCCACGATGTTGTCCTTGTTGGTGGGTCCACCAGAATTCCAAAGGTTCAGCAACTTTTGCAGGACTTCTTCAATGGAAAGGAGTTGTGCAAAAGTATTAATCCGGATGAGGCTGTTGCTTATGGTGCTGCCGTTCAGGCTGCCATACTCAGTGGGGAGGGCAATGAGAAGGTGCAGGACCTACTTCTTTTGGATGTCACACCGCTCTCTCTTGGTCTGGAGACAGCTGGAGGAGTAATGACTGTTTTAATCCCGAGGAACACCACTATCCCTACAAAGAAAGAGCAAGTCTTCTCGACGTATTCTGATAACCAGCCTGGTGTCTTGATCCAGGTTTATGAGGGTGAGAGGACTAGGACGAGAGATAACAATCTCCTAGGCAAATTTGAGCTCTCTGGTATTCCACCTGCTCCAAGAGGTGTTCCTCAAATCACAGTTTGCTTTGACATTGATGCCAATGGTATCTTGAACGTGTCTGCCGAGGACAAGACTACCGGGCAGAAGAATAAGATTACCATCACCAACGACAAAGGTAGGCTGAGCAAGGAGGAGATTGAAAACATGGTTCAGGAAGCAGAGAAGTACAAAGCAGAGGACGAGGAGCACAAGAAGAAGGTCGAGGCCAAGAATGCTTTGGAAAACTATGCATACAACATGAGAAACACCATCAAGGACGACAAGATTGCTTCTAAGCTGGCTGCTGCCGATAGAAAGAAGATCGAGGATGCAATCGAACAGGCCATTCAATGGCTCGATGGCAACCAGTTGGCAGAGGCAGACGAGTTTGAGGACAAAATGAAGGAGCTTGAGAGCATTTGCAATCCGATCATTGCTAAGATGTACCAGGGGGCTGGCGCAGACATGGCTGGTGGAATGGACGATGACGTTCCTTCTGCTGGTGGCAGCGGTGCCGGGCCAAAGATTGAAGAGGTTGACTAAGTATTATCAACTGGTGTTCCTGGTTTGGTTTGATTTCCTATCTAGGTCTACTTGCCTTGGTTCGATGAGCTATGCACTTTAATTTCTAGTTTGCATGTACTTATATTATGCTGTTATGGTCATTTTGCTTCTGGCGTTTGCTTCTCTCTAACCTAACTTCTATTTGTGGGGTTTATTTGAGTCAGATCAGGCATATTTTGGCTCGTGCATTCTAGGGAATACTTTTTAAATTCTTTTGATACTCTGAGTTGCTTAGCATCTAGAACAACTGAAGTAGCAAACTGAACAAGGGATTGAAAAGGAGAAGGTCCAGCATTCTGAGGGTGTAGAACCAAGAATAAGACATGACCAGCATTGAAGCTGCAGCAGCACCTGGGTGACCTAAGGTATCTCCGAGAGATGATGCTGCAGTTGCTGATGATAAGTGGAACAAGCGGGGGGCCAAGTGCAGTCACACCCAAGCGGGCGGAAGGCGCGAAGGCGTTGACGGGGTCTTTGAGCAGCAAAATGAAGGCCCAGATAACCGGAGGGAGCGCGAGCAGCGTTGTCTCGCTCCTTCCCTACCCGATGGCACCATGCCGAGACCCCTTGGCAGGAGCCACTTGCCTCGTCGCTTGTATTCCTCCCACCTTTCAACGTTCAGATGGCAGGCTGTGGAGAAGCAGCAGCTGCTCTTGGTTCAGGAGCAGGTCACGTGTCAGCCGCATGCCGGCATGTTATCACACTTGAGGTGAATTCTACCCTCCTCCATTGTGAATTATATTTCTTTTTTTTCCATGTGTTTCCTTTCAGCTCAAGCAGTCCGGTGACCGAACGTTCCCTGTTCTCATGTATGTATCAACAATGATTTCGGAAACATTGAGCAGTAGCCTCAAAAGGCTTGTCGTCCTCCGCCATCGCAACATGCGGAGAGAAATGTAGCTCCGTACGCATCGCTGATAGCAGCGACATGGTGCACAGACCTGCAGATGCATGATAAGTGGAGCAAGAAGGATTCCTGCAGCGAAACTGCACGCAGCTGTGAGCATCTTTGTCTCGTCTGTGTCATGGCCCAACATGTCCTCGAAGATAATATAGCCTTGAAGGAAAATAAAAAGCTGGAGACCTCATTCGTTAGGTTAGGTTCGGGTCCTTTTCTTATGTTTGTTTGGCCATGTCCAGTTCCTGATATCTACCCAGTTCCCAATTGGTACTGGGTTGTTCTCTCCGTGACGGTGGTGTGTCCTTGGAGGTAACGATTTCACGGGTGGTTGCCCAACAGGGTTGATATTTGCTCCTCCCGACAAAAGACAAAAAAAAGAAGCCAGCACACAGATATACCTCGCAGACTAACGCGATCAATGACCACAGCACACGGATCTAACACAAATATTTGTAGTGATGATAAAACGTGAACCTCGTTTTGGTTTTGTGCTTAAAAATCGTTCTCTTTAATACATTATATATATATATATAATGATAATAAAAAAAAAAAGGAAAAGAAGCAGACATATGAACCCTGCTACCATGGGAGAGACCAAGAAACCAAATATCCCATTCTACAATAGTAAAGAGTGTTTCAGAAACTGGCATTTTAGAATATTTGGCCAGTGAAAGGCCCATACAAAGCTAAACCCCAGACAAAGACAACTGCTGGTATCAAATAAATTATGTGATCAGAAACTAAAATTCACAATTTAAAAATTGGTGAAAAAGGGTAGGAACTAAAATATTTGTAATTTATGTAGATGAGCAGCCGAGTTAGAAATTGATTATTAAGATCCTCAAGTGGGGTGGGTTCACCCTGCAACTATCTCACTTCCTTCGTGGCAGATATATACGGGGAGGCATCATCATAAGCATCAGCTACAGGCTCCAAAATCAACAGGAGGTACACCTGAATACCAAGCCAAAAAAGAAAATTTGAGTCTCACATCTAAATTTAAACATCATCTGGACAACTGGCTTTTGCAACCTGATTAAACAAACATCCCAAAAATGAAGCACAGAGCACAGAAGATGCAAGCTGGTCCATATAACATTGCCACACAAGAACCTCATAAGGTAACGAAGGATAGTGATAAAAGACGGCCACTACCTGCTACCGCTTGACCCATTGGAAGCTCTTCCTTGCTTTCGCCTTCCCAGGCTTCTTCCGTTCAACTACACGTGGGTCTCGTGTTAAGTAACCGGCTGGATGAAGCACACAGACATATCAGCAGTCGGTTAATAAGTTACAAAACTACACAAAGTTAAATATATCATAACTATGTACCAAATCACTCCAATCAAAAATTGGCTAATGGATCATTACTACTTCATTCATAAAAGGATTCAAGACAAGCACACAGACGAAACGGTTGGATCAGAGAGCCGAGTGTTAAAAGAGGTTGTTAAAGTAGGACATATGCCGACCAGATTTTAGGTATGACTGAAGCCCAGGTTCCCAGCTTTGCAAGGCCCTGCTAATTCCCACACGAATGGCTCCCACTTGACCTGCAATGCATATCAAGATGACTTAATCCTATAACCATATAAAGGCAAGGATGGTTTCATCCAAAATTTTAAAAGGTAACCCTTTATCCTTCAGTCCTGCCAATTGGGAAAAAGAAGCATAGCATGTGCGGGTGCAGATGCTTCGGCCTTGTGATTTATATATCCAGCAATATGAAGCCTTATAATGCACTAATTTCCATAGACAAAATTGGAATCTTCATCCCAACTTAGCACGTGCAGGTGCTTGGGCCTAGAGTAAATAATATGGAATAATTCTCAAATAGATAATATCATCAAAGTAAAGCTTACCAGAAACACCACCCCCTTCCATGGCACAATTTACATCCCAGAGACCAAGAGTTTTCGTTGCAGTGAAAGGCCGAAGAAGTTTGGCTCGATCATCCAGAATTGGGAAGTAAGCATCATATTGCTTTTCATTGACAACGAACTTCCCATCACCAGGTCGGATCCATATATGAGCTACACTACACTTTCTTCTTCCTGTTCCATATGCTCTTCCCTTCTCATCCACCTGTCTAACCCAAGTTTTTGCAGTCTCCTTCTGTTTCTTCTGCTCAATTTCAGCTCTTGTTGATGTCGCATTCATTGTTGCAATAGCTTTATCTTATATTTCACTAAGAGGTGGCAACCCCTTGATACCTCTGACGTCATTCAAGAGAATCAAACTGTCAATCATATCCTCTGTGATTCCTGATGCTGCAATGAGATCACCAAATGCCCGATTCAGACCTGCCATTTAGTAAATTCAACAGCAGGTCAGCAATAAAATACCGTTGCATACTTAGTGAGAAATGCAAAGTGTTCAATCAATGTCTCCTTATAAGCACGGAGACTCTCTCTTATTTGTTTCATCTGTCTCAACTCTAAAAAGCACTAAGATACGACACAGCAGAACTCAATGTCATCGGCTATAGCCAAAATTAGCAGAAAATTGGCAGAAAGAAACAAAATAGCCTGTCTTAACGCACAGTGAACGAATATAGTTCCCTATCAACTAGCTATATTTAGATACAATATTACGTAGAGCATAAATGAATATCTCAATGCCATTGCTCAGCACTATGAGAAAAGCACTACAAAGGAAACTTTCGAAGGAAGCAGCTGTTAAAACTAGCATAGCATACGTATACCAAATGTTGAGAAGATATTATTATATATGAAGATCTCACTCACATATGTATAGAGATGAAAATGCAGCCACAGTTGAAGGGGGATGTGAGTTTGTTAAGTAATTTTCCAAAGGATTGTAAGAATATATGCTCGAGATATTGTAGCTCTTACATATTTTTTTTGAAAAGGATGTGAAAAATGTAATGGTCTAAAGCCAATTCTTATATTATGAAAATTATGTTCAAGTTCTTCAGAAAGAACCAGTTTTTCAAAGTAAATATCGGTGGAAGAGATGGAACGAAGTGGAAGCAAGAAACTAATTATGATAATATTCCAATTCTTGCAAGAAGAAATTTTGAATCTTTCCCCTGAGGTCACAACAAAGAAATTACTGGTCTACATCCAAGCGTTGGCTATAGAGGTCCGCATAGATAAAGTAGAATGATCAAATTCAGATATCATGTTTGGAAACCGTGACTGTCATGCTCATGTTGAAGTATACCGAATAACATAACATACGACAAGAACAGGGAAAACTAGATTCACCTAAATGCATCATATTACGGAAACGTTGATCTATCCAAACTATGTAAGAAGATCCTTGCTTGGGTCGTGTTCTGTTCTATCATCCTTACCTTTCAGAGTAGCTAACAGCTCTTCCTCTTTCCTCTCCAGCTGCTTCTGCTCATCTGCCCTCGCCTTATCGGGATCCTCGACACCACCATCATCGATTCCCTCGATCCCTGCAGCACCCTCTTCGCCAACGTCAAACAAATCGCCTTTCTCTTCGCCATCTTCCAACGACCACGGTTTGTACCCCTCGGCCGTCTCCCATTCCTCCTCTCCTCCTCCTCCCCCGCCCTCCTTTGCCGCGATCTCCAGATCGATGCCGTCAAATATATCGCATTTACCCTCCGTCATGGAACCCTTGTCCAACGAATCCCCACCTTTGGCATCAGGCCCAGTGGCAGCGGCATCCGTTTCGAAGCCGCCCTCTAAGCCATCCGCGATCCCGGCGAGGCTGCCCTCGTGCTCTCCAAAGAGAGATCCGACCTCACCGGACTCCGTAGTCAACTTCCAGTCGCCGCCATCTCCGTTGCGTCGATCGATGGAAAAAGGGTCGGAGAGATTGGGAAAATGAGGTGAAATTGGCTTCGGAGGGAGGAAGACGAGTATGAAAGGTGGCGGAGATCGAATGCGAGTATGAAAGGAAGACGAATGTGCCGTGGCTGATAAATCAGCAGGCTCGGACCGCGGGTTGATATCGGAAGTCTCCTGTCGGTTTAGCTGGCTATCAGGGCCACCTAGATCCTCGAGTTGAGGCGTTCGTCGATGGCTCGCCGTGGGGATGTTGGTCCATGACTTCGGAGGTTGGGTTGCTTTCCTGTAAAAACAGTCTTCGTCCGGTGATCTCCGACTTTGGCTCCTCCAACGAGCAAGTCAGTAGTGGGTTGAATTATTTTGTTTACCTCCTCCCCTGGTTGGAGGCCGCCAAGGACTTTTATACCTTTATATAAGGGTCGGTTGCACATAGGTTTGGTATGGTGGTACGCGGGTCGAACAGCGTCTTGGTACGGATTCTAACTTGGCGTGTGTCAGACAGCTCCTTAGTACGCGAGTCGAACAACGCCTTGGTATGGATTCTGACTTGGCGTGTGTCAGACAGCGCCTTGGGTACGCCGAGTCGAACAACGCCTTGGTACGAATTTTGATTTGGCGTGTGGCATCGCTGTGATGTGTCTTGGGCCCAAAATATGTCTTATTACTTCTCCCCCCTCTTCATGACGTGTCGTGGGTCCCTAAAGGGCCGAGAGGCATGCTTGGGGTCGGAATGCTACGATTTGTATTGATTGCTTGCGAGGGGAAGCGAGATTGACTCGTCGTGGGACGGTTTGGAGGGGCAATGCCCCATGCCTTGGGAAGGGCTGCCTTCGTTGATCGGCGGCCAGGGCCAGATGAGACGAGACCGACACGTCGTAAGTCGGATAATTGGTTTGGCATGACTCGATTCGGGAGTCGATCTGGAGAGACCCAAGCAGGAGCTAGACCTGTGGGCCGAGTGACTAAGCTCGGGCTCAGGTTTTGGTGCCGACGGGTCGCAAGTCGGGAGTCGATCTGGAGAGACCTGAGCAAGAGCTGGACTTGTGGGCCGAGTGACTAAGCTCGGGCTCAGGTTTTGGTGCCGACGGGTCGCAAGTCGGGAGTCGATCTGGAGAGACCTGAGCAAGAGCTGGACTTGTGGGCCGAGTGACTAAGCTCGGGCTCAGGTTTTGGTGCCGACGGGTCGCAAGTCGGGAGTCGATCTGGAGAGACCCAAGCAGGAGCTAGACCTGTGGGCCGAGTGACTAAGCTCGGGCTCAGGTTTTGGTGCCGACGGGTCGCAAGTCGGGAGTCGATCTGGAGAGACCTGAGCAAGAGCTGGACTTGTGGGCCGAGTGACTAAGCTCGGGCTCAGGTTTTGGTGCCGACGGGTCGCAAGTCGGGAGTCGATCTGGAGAGACCTGAGCAAGAGCTGGACTTGTGGGCCGAGTGACTAAGCTCGGGCTCAGGTTTTGGTGCCGACGGGTCGCAAGTCGGGAGTCGATCTGGAGAGACCTGAGCAAGAGCTGGACTTGTGGGCCGAGTGACTAAGCTCGGGCTCAGGTTTTGGTGCCGACGGGTCGCAAGTCGGGAGTCGATCTGGAGAGACCTGAGCAAGAGCTGGACTTGTGGGCCGAGTGACTAAGCTCGGGCTCAGGTTTTGGTGCCGACGGGTCGCAAGTCGGGAGTCGATCTGGAGAGACCTGAGCAAGAGCTGGACTTGTGGGCCGAGTGACTAAGCTCGGGCTCAGGTTTTGGTGCCGACGGGTCGCAAGTCGGGAGTCGATCTGGAGAGACCTGAGCAAGAGCTGGACTTGTGGGCCGAGTGACTAAGCTCGGGCTCAGGTTTTGGTGCCGACGGGTCGCAAGTCGGGAGTCGATCTGGAGAGACCCAAGCAGGAGCTAGACCTGTGGGCCGAGTGACTAAGCTCGGGCTCAGGTTTTGGTGCCGACGGGTCGCAAGTCGGGAGTCGATCTGGAGAGACCTGAGCAAGAGCTGGACTTGTGGGCCGAGTGACTAAGCTCGGCTCAGGTTTTGGTGCCGACGGGTCGCAAGTCGGGAGTCGATCTGGAGAGACCTGAGCAAGAGCTGGACTTGTGGGCCGAGTGACTAAGCTCGGGCTCAGGTTTTGGTGCCGACGGGTCGCAAGTCGGGAGTCGATCTGGAGAGACCTGAGCAAGAGCTGGACTTGTGGGCCGAGTGACTAAGCTCGGGCTCAGGTTTTGGTGCCGACGGGTCGCAAGTCGGGAGTCGATCTGGAGAGACCTGAGCAAGAGCTGGACTTGTGGGCCGAGTGACTAAGCTCGGGCTCAGGTTTTGGTGCCGACGGGTCGCAAGTCGGGAGTCGATCTGGAGAGACCTGAGCAAGAGCTGGACTTGTGGGCCGAGTGACTAAGCTCGGGCTCAGGTTTTGGTGTCATCGAGTCGCAAGTCGGGAGTCGATCTGGAGAGACCTGGGTAGGAGCTGGACCTGTGGGCCGAGTGACTAAGCTCGGGCTCAGGTTTTGGTGCCGACGGGTCGCAAGTCGGGAGTCGATCTGGAGAGACCCAAGCAGGAGCTAGACTTGTGGGCCGAGTGACTAAGCTCGGGCTTAGGTTTTGGTGCTGATGGGTCGCAAGTCAAGAGTCGATCTGGATCGAACCGGGCAGGAGCTGGACTTGTGGGCCGAGTGACTAAGCTCGGGCTCAGGTTTTGGTGCCGACGGGTCACAAGTCGGGAGTCGATCTGGAGAGACCTGAGCAAGAGCTGGACTTGTGGGCCGAGTGACTAAGCTCGGGCTCAGGTTTTGGTGTCGACGGGTCGCAAGTCGGGAGTCGATCTGGAGAGACCTGAGCAAGAGCTGGACTTGTGGGCCGAGTGACTAAGCTCGGGCTCAGGTTTTGGTGTCGACGGGTCGCAAGTCGGGAGTCGATCTGGAGAGACCTGGGTAGGAGCTGGACCTGTGGGCCGAGTGACTAAGCTCGGGCTCAGGTTTTGGTGTCGACGGGTCGCAAGTCGGGAGTCGATCTGGAGAGACCCAAGCAGGAGCTAGACTTGTGGGCCGAGTGACTAAGCTCGGCTCAGGTTTTGGTGTCGACGGGTCGCAAGTCGGGAGTCGATCTGGAGAGACCTGGGTAGGAGCTGGACCTATGGGCCGAGTGACTAAGCTCGGGCTCAGGTTTTGGTGTCGACGGGTCGCAAGTCGGGAGTCGATCTGGAGAGACCTGGGTAGGAGCTGGACCTATGGGCCGAGTGACTAAGCTCGGGCTCAGGTTTTGGTGTCGACGGGTCGCAAGTCGGGAGTCGATCTGGAGAGACCTGGGTAGGAGCTGGACCTGTGGGCCGAGTGACTAAGCTCGGGCTCAGGTTTTGGTGTCGACGGGTCGCAAGTCGGGAGTCGATCTGGAGAGACCTGGGTAGGAGCTGGACCTATGGGCCGAGTGACTAAGCTCGGGCTCAGGTTTTGGTGTCGACGGGTCGCAAGTCGGGAGTCGATCTGGAGAGACCTGGGTAGGAGCTGGACCTGTGGGCCGAGTGACTAAGCTCGGGCTCAGGTTTTGGTGTCGACGGGTCGCAAGTCGGGAGTCGATCTGGAGAGACCTGGGTAGGAGCTGGACCTATGGGCCGAGTGACTAAGCTCGGGCTCAGGTTTTGGTGTCGACGGGTCGCAAGTCGGGAGTCGATCTGGAGAGACCTGGGTAGGAGCTGGACCTATGGGCCGAGTGACTAAGCTCGGGCTCAGGTTTTGGTGTCGACGGGTCGCAAGTCGGGAGTCGATCTGGAGAGACCTGGGTAGGAGCTGGACCTATGGGCCGAGTGACTAAGCTCGGGCTCAGGTTTTGGTGTCGACGGGTCGCAAGTCGGGAGTCGATCTGGAGAGACCTGGGTAGGAGCTGGACCTATGGGCCGAGTGACTAAGCTCGGGCTCAGGTTTTGGTGTCGACGGGTCCGGAGTGACTAAGCTCGGGCTCAGGTTTTGGTGCCGACGGATCGCAAGTCGAGAGTCGATTTGGAGAGACCTGGGTAGGAGCTGGACATATGGCCGAGTGACTAAGCTCGGGCTCAGGTTTTGGTGTCGACGGGTCGCAAGTCAGGAGTTTGATCTGGAGCGATCCGGGCAGGAGTTGGACCTATGGGCCGAGTGACTAAGCTTGAGCTCAGGTTTTGGTGCCGACAGGTCGCAAGTCAGGAGCGATCTGGAGCGACCCGGTCAAGGATTGAACCTGTGGGTCGGGGGGCCTTGTCGGGCGGCGCACCAAATTTCACCCAAAATTAGGGTGCCACGTGGCAGTCGGGCCTGATGAGACGTGGGTCCTGGTGGGAAGCTTCTTGTTTCGGATGATTTTTGGCGGGAGATTTCGGGTGACGAGGCGCCTCTGGCAGGAGTCTCGAGGGCGACGAATCTGGCATATCCGAGGAGTCACGATGGGTCTTAAATGCGACGTCCATTGCTCTCCTCGAGGAGTGTAACCGTCGCCCTGGCAGCGGGGTAGCCTGCCCTTTATAAGCTTCTCTTGAAGTAGTCGTTATTGCTTTTGCTCGGTCTTTCATCCTATGCCTGGTTCCATCCTTCCAGCCCTGAGGTCAGGATGTCTCCATCCTCCCTTTCATCTTCCTCTTCTACATCTTCACTTTCATCTTCTTCTTCAACTTCTTCCTCTGGGGGCCTACGGGCCGAAGTCGTTAGTGTGTCCTCCATGGTGCTCGCTCGGAGGCCGCAGGGAGTTCTTCTGTGCTTGAAAGTCTCAAATCGTGACATGACGTGAACTCAGTGGTGACCGAGGGTCTTTTGAGGGTACTTCAGGATCGTTACCATATCCCGGAGTGCTATAATGTTTACGCCCCTCGGCTCGGCCAGCGGCCATACGATCGGTTTCCCGACGGGTTTGGGTTGACCGTGGGGGCCCTCGAGGCAGGGCTACGGTTCCCGCTGCATCCCGTTATCGAGGAGTGCCTCCGTAAGTGGGGCATATCGTCGTCCCAGATGGCATCGAACTCTTGGCATTATTTGGTGGCGTTTCTCGAGGAGTGTAAGGGAGCCGGGATTAAGCCAACCAGGACCCTCTTCTTGGCCTGCTTTCGTTTGTGTAAGGGTCAAGGGGGGTATTATCTAACCGCCTGTAGTAGGTTTAAGATCAGCGGCGCTCCTTCCAACAATAAAGGTTGGAAGAGCCGCTTCTTTTTCATCAGTTGTAGTCGAGGGTGGGGCTTTAGTACTGGATGGACCTCTCGAACTATCGACAACACCCCCCCGTGAATCAGCTAAGAGGCATCCTGTCCTCCTCTCAGGTAGTCAGGGCGATGACCGAGGAGTGGCTGGTTAGAGCAGGACTAAGCCCTACCACCCGGGGTATGGTTATTAGCATGTTGTGGGTCATTTGCCCGTCCCGAGGCACCTGACCAATCGGGTTTCTTTTGTAGAGATGGTGGATCTTAAGCGAGTGAAGGGGTCATCCCACGACGGGGCCACTACGCCTGCATCTCGCGGTGGCAATGGTTCCCGAACCGGGGGTGCCCCGTAGGAGGGCACACTGAAGAGAACAACGGGTTCGCTTGAGGCGAGCCGCCCTCGGAAGAAGACGAAGACCCCGGTTCGAAAGACGCTCGCGAGTTCGGCCGCTAGCGATAGTACCATCTCGGGGTCACTCGAGGCTGCTCCACAAGTCGAGGGCACAGGGAGTGCAAAGGTGGTTGCTAGGTCGTCCGGTAGTGACCCCCCCAGGAGGGCGCCTCCGTGCCCAATGTCGATGCGGCATCTATGTCGCGTCCGCCCTCGGGCCGACGGGGAGGAGTTCGAGGCCCTAGTCATGGCCGACCTTCTAGCGAGGGAGCCAAGAACCCCTTACACCCCTCGGTGGATTTCTCTCCAAGCCAACAGTCGCATCTGGGGTGACGGTTCCACTGCCAGAGAATTCCTCCGAGGGGCACTTTATCCAGCCATGGCAAAAGAGCTTTACTGCTCCCCCTTGGAAGCGTTGGAGGACCGGGCGGCCAAGTCGCTCATCTAGGTAAATAGTGACTTTTCTTCCTTGTCCAACCCCTCCTTGTATGAGTCCTAATGTCGACCTTTGTGCAGGGTCAACACTACGCCATGGCGCTTATCGACCGGGTCCTCGATGTCGACCGGGTGATCGAGTGCTAAGCGAGCATCAATGCCTCCCTTCAACAGGAGAATCAGGAGTTGAGGGCCCAGGGCGGTCAGGAAGTCGTTGCTACAGCCGAGCTGCGCACCTCGGCCCTGGAGGAAGAGGTGACCCACTTAAAGGCCGAACTGGAGGAAAGCTAGGCGTGCATCCGGACGTTGGACGATAAGCTGCTGACCCTTTCCCATGATGTCGAGACCACCAGATCTTCGGCCTGGGCCACCAAAGAGGTCTTGAAGGAGAAGCGGTTGGTGCTACTTGGGAAGATAAAGGAGGCACTCACTGAGTACAAGTCATCCGCCGGGTTCGAGTGCAACTTGGTGAGGTCAGGGTGGGTGACATACAAGTTCGGGTATCGCGTAGCCTATGCTCGCTTTCGAGCAAGGTACCTGGACCAAGAACTAGAGCCAGACCCATTTGCTGACCGGCTAGAGGACCAAGATGTCGACATGCCAGCAAGCGTCCCTTTTGATGACGGACCCGAGACCCCCCCTTGGAGCTAGGGGCTGTTCCTTCTTTTTGTTTTAGTTGGGTCGAATTTTGAAATTGTATTGCCCGACCTTGATGTGCTTTTATTTTGAAATCCTGATTTCTCGTCTTCCTCTATCATGGATGTAGATGCTTCTTTCATTTGGCATGACGCTTCCTTCAGGGGCCTCGCCCCTCGGCTTTTACGAATAGAATTTCTTCAAATTCACCATGTTCCATGTCCTTGGTAGAGGGGCTCCTTCCATGGTCTCGAGTCGGTAGGTCCCTTCTCGGACCACATCACAGACTCGATAGGGGCCTTCCCAATTACGCATGAGTTTACCTCGAGCTCGGGCCTGGTCGCTCACCTCTGCCTTTCGGAGGACGAGGTCTCTGACTTTAATCGGTCATGGTCGAACTTTGCGGTTGTATATCCGGGCCACCGCTTTCTTGTACGCTAGGGTACGTAGATGCGCGTTGGCTCTCCTCTCCTCGAGGAGGTCCAGGCTTGCTCACAGGCCCTCCTTGGAACCTCTTGACTCATAGTTGGAGGTGCGCAAGGTCGAGAATACCATCTCGGGTGGGAGCACTGTTTCGGTTTCAAACGCTAGGCTAAACGGAGACTCTCCCGAGGCAACTGTGGGGGTCGTACGCATCGCCCATAAGACTCTAGGGAGTTCGTCCACCCAAGTTCCATGTGCACCCGAGACCCTCTTCTTGAGGCCCTCTAAGATCGCCCGATTCATTACTTCAGTCTAACCATTGGTCTAGGGGTGTGCAATCGAGCTGAACCTCAACTGTATTCTATTACTTCAGTCTGATTATTGTTGAATCTCGGCTTTTGATGATGAAACCAATTGATATGTGTTTATGTTTTAATCTGTGTTTTGAGTGACGCGGGATGCTTCGATCAGGATGAGACAATTAAAATAAGAAAAATCATGTTGGACTGGAGGAAAATGTCAGAAGATTGGACGTCAGGCTGGAGGAATAGTCAACATATCAGCAGAAGGCTTTGGGCCGAGATCTCGGGCATCGGGCCAAGAAGACGAACATTGCACTAAGTAAATCAAAGTTGCAGAGGTCAACTGGTGATTGGGCAATAGGTCGCGAGAGGACGATGCGCCGAAGATTCGAATGAAGCGCTGATTAACCAATGACATACCGGACAACACTAAATTCAAGCTTAGTAATAATTATCTAGATCAAAGTGGCTTTTTACATGTATAGGATTAACTACGATAGCAAGGCATGAAGCAAAATGAAGTCCCGGAGTCAAGGATGCGATCACGTTGGGAGTTCGAAAGTTCGTCGGAAGTCCAGACGTTCGTCGAAAGTTCTGGAGGAACCAGCCAAGAAGTCTCGGAGCTTGCCAAAGAAGCTCATTGGAACTCACCAAGAAGATCGTCGTGAAGTCCAGGAGCTTACCGAGAGTCCGCCGGAGCATCGTCGAGGGTTCATCGGAAGTTCGTCGAAAGCTCGCCGGAAGAATAGACATAGGGACTTGTTTAGCTTAGCAAATGTCTTTAGGATTTCGTAGTTAGCACGTAATTGGGCTTGGATTTGGGCCAACCCAATTAGGGGCCAGCTAGGCCCATGTAAGAATTGTGTTGGGCCTAATAAGAAGCCCAAACAGTGCCCCAAGAAGTCTCACCATCGTGGCACAGTCTTCGAGACTGTGTCAGGCAATGGTACCGCCAGTCTGGGCGGTTGATACCGCCCAGCACTGGCCCCTAGGCAATGGTACCGCCCGTGCTCAGGGAACCCAGGATGAGACGTTTTTAGGCTCCAATTTTGAATCAACTTAAAGCCTATAAATCCCCTCTCATCCCTGGGTAAAATAAACAAGCATAGAAAGTCTAAAAGAAAAGAAACGCTGCTGCAATCTCTTTAGAATTCCCTCATCTACTCTAAGTGTTAGATTTCTATAAGAGAGGAGTGTGAGTGCCTGTAAGGGTTATCTCCTAAACCCGATAAAAGGAGAAGAGGGGTGTAAAAGGTGATTGACCTTTGCCTATTGAAGGAAGGCCTCTAGTGGACGTCGGTGACCTCATCGAAGGAGGAAGCCAAAACTGGATGTAGGTCAAGATTGACCGAACCACTCTAAATCTCGGTTTGCATTTACATTCTACTCTTTATCTTAATCGCAAACTGCCTTCATTGATTTACATCAACTACACTTCCGCATGCTCTCAATTTAAAGATCTTTCCGAAATGATTTTCAACGAAATCAGATTTTAACTGACGAAAGTTTTTCGTTGCACTAATTCACCCCCCTCTAGTGCTCTTGATCCTAACAATTGGTATCAGAGCCTCGTTTTCTCATTTGGTTTAACACTCAAAGAGAAATATCTCTTTTCGGCTTTCAAGAGGGTCACTCTCTCATTCGACCTTCCTTTTTCAATGGGATGGACTATACATATTAGAAAACTCGAATGAGAGTTTTCTTACTTTCTTTGGATTTGAACTTATGGAACATAATCGAATCCGATTTTAAAAGGTCTTCTCTTCCAATGAAAGATTAGAATGATTTGGAGAAGAAGACATTTTTCTTAAATGCTAGAGCTATGAATGCTCTATTTTGCGCCTTAGATAAAACTGAGTTTAATCGGGTTTCTCCATGTAAAACGGCTTTTGATATTTGGCACATTCTTGAAACTACACACGAAGGCACAAGTAGTGTTAAGGATTCTAAAGTTAATTTTTTAATACATGATTTTGAACTTTTTCGAATGAAACCAAGCGAAACCGTTGTTGACATGTACACTCATTTACGAATATCGTCAATGGTTTAAAAGCTTTTGGTAAAATCTTTTCGAATTTTGAACTTGTTAACAAGATTTTACGCTCACTCTCTAAAACTTGGGATTCAAAAGTAACCACTATTCAAGAATCAAAAAACTTGAACTGTTTCTCTCTCGAAGAACTAATAGGGTCCTTGATGACCTATGAATTAACATGCAATGCACGTAAAGACTTGAGAACCACCTTCCAAAGAACATGAAGGATTTTGAACTTAGAACAATTGAAGACCACTCGAGCCTAAGCCTAAGTGATGGTAAACATAAAAACAAAAAAAAACGCACTAAACGCAATGAAGAAGACAATCACAATTGGGATGAATCGAGCCTCCTCGAAGATGAGGCGAAAATCAAGAAGGCGAGGTGGCAAATACGCCCTTAACGGTTTTCGATGTATAACATGCAATGCACGTAAAGAACTTGAGAACCACCTTCCAAAGAACATGAAGGATTTTGAACTTAGAACAATTGAAGACCACTCGAGCATAAGCTCAAGTGATGGTAAACTTGAACTTTCAATGAAAATTATGAAACAAAAATTTAAAAACAAAAAAAAACGCAACTAAACGCAAGAAGAAGAACAAAAATTGGGATGAATCGAGCTCCTCCGAAGATGAGGAGAAAATCAAGAAAGGCGAGGTGGCAAACTACGCCTTAACGGTTTTCGATGTTGAGGTAATCAAAATGCCTTTAGTTTATTTTGAAATTACATAATGCTTTTTATAATACATTTTCTTTTTTATTTAGTTTAGAATAATTATTTTAAAAAAAATTGCATGTTTTATGTTAATGGAATAAAATATTAGATTTAATCTAATGATGATCCTATGAATGTTTTTTGAAGAAGAAATAATGTGTATCTTGATAATTTTTAAATTTGAGTGAAACCATGCTTGATATCTTAATGAAAATATTAAGAAGTTTTATATCATGCTTAATGATGATGCATGGATTTTGTATCGAAAACTAAGCTTGAAAAGTTAGATTCACCTAAAAGAAAAATGCATGACTACAAAATGATCTTGATGGAAAATGCTTTATGTTTGATGAAATCAATTTCGTGATGCATAATGATTATGCTTAATAAATCCATATTGAAATTATGCATGATGATTTTTGTGATTATCGATCTTTGCCGTAATGAAAGTTCTTTTTCAGTTTTTAAACAATTGATGCATATTTTTATTTGACATAAATAAAAAAGGGCATGCTAATATGAAATCAATCACTTAAAATAAAACACTTAAAAAGGAAAATATATTATCATTGGAATTAAAATCATGAATCTACTTATGTTATGAATTTCGTGAATCTTGAAATTGATTTCGATGGTTTGAATCTTGATTTCTCAAGATTTATTATATGAAATTCTTCATGAATCAAGATTTCTTACTCTTCATTCTCTTGCATTTTGAGAGAAAATTTCAATATGAATCATAAGAGTTCTTATGCATGAATTGAAATTTTTTTTCTCCTACAAATCCTTTTACGATTTACTAAAGAAAATATCTTTTTCAAAATTTATGACTTAAATTTTTTTAAAATTTTTTTTATTATTTGATATCCTAAGATTTTTTTATTATTATTTATGAGGAGGTTTTTCAAAAATAAATAATACCTTTTGGTATTCACATGATCTTATCTTTTATGATATGATTTTTATGCAATTCTTTATATTCATGAAATGTTTATCTCATCACTCAATTATTTTCTTTTTGATATTCTTCATGTGATATGAATGCATGAAACACTTATGATATTATTTTGATGTATGCAAATGATAAATTTTGATCATGCATGGTAGGATGTAATTTGACAAAATTGGTACTATCATTATATGGAATATTTATGATTTGAAATGATGCATGCAATACTTATGCTTTTTATTTTGATGATGTATGTGATGTATTGCATATGATGTGAATCATGATTAAAATTGCTTTGATTTGAATTCAAGGTTTATCTCAATCATGGCATTTTGAAATAAGAATGATTACTTATCTTTGTCATGATTTAAAAATTATTGTAAAGGGAAAAAGAGATACAAAATTGTATTCTTCCCTTCTTTTTGACAATGACAAAGGGGAAGACAACTAACTTGCACAAGTCAAGAAAATATAAAACTTGCTATCTTGAACATCACCTAAACTTGCTAGCACATCTAAAGAGAAGATGCAAATGTACTTCATGTAGCATGCTTCATGTAAAACATTGTATCTTGCTAGTTTGTTATCTTGCATTATTTTTCAAAAATTTGCTAGCCTTCATACTTCAAAGAAAAGTAACACTTGCCAAATTGCTAGCTTGCATATTGTAAAATAATGTAAAATTTTGCTAGGTGGCACTTTGCAAAGGAAGCAAAAATAACACTTCTCAAAAGAGAAGAAAGACCTTGCTATCTTGAACATCACTAGCTTGCCTATCTCAAGAAGCAAAACTTGTAACTTGCACATTGCAAAAGGAAGCAAAATAAGCTAGCTTGCATGCTCTAAATGTTGTAAGATTCACTAGCTTGTATGATGTTGAACATGCTATCTTAATACCTTGCATATCTACAACTTGATAGCTTGAATGTTCTAAATATGATGTAACACTTGCTAAATTTTCTAGCTTACAAATTGCATAATGGTAAAACTTGATATTATGTTTTTCATGCAATGATTTGAACTTATATGTCTAACCATATGAATAGTTGGACTTCTCCTTTTTGTTGATGACAAAAGGGGGAGAAGTATCTTGATGTCATGAATGATTTGATCATGACATGTTGCTTGGATTTTTGAATCCAAGAGTTTCTATCAATATGGTATATTGATAGAGGGGAGTTTGTTTAAACTCCGGGAGTTAAGGTTAACTCCGTCGTTAATTGGTTGTTATCATCATAAAGGGGAAGATTGTTGAATCTCGGATTTTGATGATGAAACCAATTGATATGTGTTTATATTTTAATATACATTTTGAGTGACGTAGGACAGCTGTACGTCATATTTTAATATGACGTAGGACAGCTGTACGTCATATTATGTGTACGTCATATTTTAATATGACGTAGGACAGCTCAGCTGTACGTCATATTTTAATATGACGTAGGACAGCTGTACGTCACATTATGTGTTTATATTTTAATATACATTTTGATGAAACCAATTGATATGTATATTTTAATATACATTTTGAGTGACGTAGGAAGATTGTTATCATCATACACTCCCAATGACCAGCTGTACTAGATCTAGGACAGCCAAACCTATAAGTCAGGTATCAAAGAGTGGAGCACTCATACAGGACATCCTTAGTATCTCAAGTCTAAGGACCAGATACACCACTAGAACTACGGAATCGATATCTGACAATAAGGCATCATCAACCATCCAGTATTCCGTAAGCGGATCAATCAGTAAACTCATTCTCCAATGAGCACCTGTACTATATCCCTAGTGTCCCCACACGAGCAACTATTAGACCAACTGCATCCATCATATGGACGGGTATACAGCACACCAGTCTGTCCGGTTATCACGATGTCCCTCTCGAGTAACCTATGACCGGGATTATTTAGGATCTATGTTTAAAGGTGAACCGGTCTCATTATCGTGATCTCATCACGATCTGATTCTCATTGCACAGATCCAAGGACATCACAATATATACATGCATATATGCAATAGACAATATATAAAATGATAAATACCAAAATATAATAAGCAAAAAAAGATTTCGTGTCAAGTCACACGTGCCATCACTCACGTGATTAGCTTGCTAGGCACCTATGACTAGCAATCTCCCACTTGACCTAAAGCCAATCACCTATGTGTCTGATCCCCATCAGACCCCTGTGACGCTCAAAGACAATCTGAGACAACGGCTTTGTCAGTGGATCCACAATGTTATCTTCAGATGGAACTCTTTCCACTACTACATCTTCTTAGGTCATGACTGCTCCTCTATTCAAGGTGTACACATACCCTGAATTCGACTTGCTATCATCGACATTAGACTGAAAACTTGAATCTGTGTAGCCTTCAACTTTGAGGCTACTACCTCCATATACTAGTAAAGATCCTTAGTCCTTCTCAAGTACTTAAGGATACACTTTACTGCTTTCTAGTGCTCCAAGTCTGGATCTGCCTGATACCTGCTCGTGACACTCAGAGCATGCGCTATATCAGGCCTAGTACATAGCATGGCATACATGATAGACCCTATCACCGAGATATAAGGTATCATATCCATGTTCGCCCTTTCTTCTGGAGTCTTTGGGGACATACTCCTAGAAAGCGATATCCCATGTCTCATCGGTATAAGACCTCTCTTCGAATTTTCCATGCCAAACCTTTTGACAATGGTTTCTATGTACCTGGATTGGGACAAGCCAAGCATCCTCTTGGATCTATCTCTATAGATCCGAATCCCCAAAATATAGGATGCTTCCCCTAAGTCCTTCTTGGAGAAGTGTCTAGATAACCAAGCCTTCACTGTGGATAGCATTCCTACGTCATTCCCAATGATCAAGATGTCATCCACATATAACACCAAAAAGGTGATAGCGCTCCCACTTACCTTCCTGTACACACAAGGCTCATCTTCATTCTTAACGAAGTCATAAGATCTGATTGTCTCATCAAATCTTATGTTCCAACTTCGGGAAGCTTGCTTTAGTCCATAAATGGATCTAAGCAACCTGCACACCTTATCTGGGCAGTCCTTGGACACGAATCCCTCAGGTTGTATCATATACACCTCATCATCGAGGTTCCCATTGAGGAATGTAGTTTTCACATCCATCTACCAAATCTCATAATCATAGTGTGCTGCAATAGCTAATAGAATTCGGATGGATTTTAGCATTGCTACGGATGAGAATGTTTCATCATAGTCAACACCTTGCCTTTGATGATACCCCTTAGCCACTAGCCTTGCTTTATAGGTCTCTACCTTTCCTTCTACTCAGATCTTTTTCTTAAAGATCCACTTGCAACCGATGAGTATAATACCTTCGAGCGCATCAACAAGAGACCAAACCTTGTTGGAGTACATAGAATTCATCTCAGAATTCATGGCTTCTTGCCACTTCCCGGAGTCTATACTCATAATAGCTTCCTCGTAGGTCTGAGGATCAATATCCTTAACATCTTCTCCTCTAATATGTCCCACATATCTCTCAGGAGGATGGGATACTCTACCGGACCTACATAAAGTTGGAACTTGTGTGTTAGGTGTCTGAACAGACTCGGGCTGTAGAGTGGTGCTTGAGCTTGGTTCTCCAACATCGCCCAACTCTATCATGCTCCCACTATCTCCGCCAAGAATGTGTTCCTTCTCAAGGAACACTGCTCTCTTTGCTACAAAGACCTTTTGGTCCTCGAGATGATAGAAATAATACCCATAAGTTTCCTTGGGGTATCCCACGAACTTGCACCGCTTTATCCGCGATTCTAACTTATCGGGGTTGTGTCTTTTAACGTGGGTAGGGTAGCCCCAAATCTTAACAACTTTAAGATCGGGCTTCTTCCCTTTCCATATCTCATATGGTGTAGACACTACCGACTTAGTTGGAACTCTGTTCAGAAGGTAAGCTGTGGTCTCTAGGGCATATCCCCAGAATGAGATGGGTAGGTCAGCGAAACTCATCATGGATCGTACCATGTCTAACAGCGTACGATTTCTCCTTTCAGACACACTATTAAGTTGAGGTGTATAAGGAGGTGTCCATTGGGATAATATCCCATAGTCCTTGAGGAACTGAGTAAACTCTGTACTTAAGTACTCACCTCCTCGATCTGATCGAAGAGTTTTGATACTCTTTCCAGTCTGATTCTCCACCTCATTCTTATACTCTTTGAATTTCTCAAAGGCCTCGGATTTGTACTTCATTAAGTACACATATCCATACCTTGAGAAATCATCAGTAAAGGTAATAAAGTAGGAGTAACCACCAATGGCATGAGTTGACATGGGTCCACATACATCACTATGTATGAGTTCCAACATCTTAGTGGCTCTTTCTCCAGTTCCACTAAATGAAGAGTTGGTCAGTTTTCCACGAAGACAAGGCTCGCAAGTTGCATATGACTCATAGTCGAATGGATCTAGATACCATCCTTTAGCAACTTTTGAATCCTTCCCTCATGGATGTGACCTAACCTACAATGCCACAGGTATGCACTGTTCATCTCATCTCGTTTCCTCTTGGACATACTTACACTCATGATATGTGGAGTAGTGTCTAACATAAATAAACCATTATTCAATGTTCCTTTCGTAATGATCTCATCATCTAATAATATTGAACAACTATTGTTCTCAAAAACTAATTTATATCCACTAACTGTCAAACATGAAATGGAGATAATATTTTTGATAATAGAAGGAATAAAATAACATGCATCTAATGCAATAAAAGCTCCACCAGGCAAATGAAGGGCGACCTCGCCAACGGCTATTACAGCAACTTTTGCTCCATTGCCCATCTTGAGGTCCATCTCGCCTCTCTCTAGTCTCCTAGGCCTTTTCAAAACCTACAACGAATTGCATATATGATAAGCACTACCGGTATCCAATACCCATGTGTTATCATAAGAGTTTGACAAATGGAGACTAATCATGAATGTACCTGAAGCTTCACCAAGCTTCTGTTTCGCCTTTTCTGCAAGGTACTCTTTGCAGTTTCTCTTCCAGTGCCCATCTTTGCCACAGTGGAAGAACTGGCCTTTGTCCTTTGCTGGGTCTTTCTTAGCAACCTTTGCTTTTCCTAGTCTGCCCTTGCCCTTTCCCTTCTTAAGGGACTTTTCTGCTTTCCTTTTATTTCTAGTCTCACCAGTGTAGAGAACTGGCTTCTCTTTCCTAATAGTACTCTTTGCTTCCCTCAACATATTGAGGAGCTTTGGGAGAGTCACCTCAAGCTTGTTCATATTATAATTCATTATGAACTGTGAAAAGGAATCTGGTAGGGACTGAAGCACGATGTCCATACACAATTTATCCTCTAGGACCATTCCTAGACTTGTGAGTTTCTCCATCCACTCAATCATCTTTAGGACATGATTCTGAACCGGTGTCCCCTCAATCATCCTAGTGCGGAAGAGGCTCTTGGATATCTCATATCGCTGAGTCCTTCCCTGTTCCTCAAACAATTTACGGACATGTAGGAGAATGGATCTAGCATCCATCTTTTCATGTTGTCTCTGTAACTCAGGAGTCATAGAGCCCAACATATAGCACTGAGCAAGAGTGGAGTCATCAATGTACTTCACGTAGCGAGCGATCTCATCCTCGCTTGCCCCTTCCTCAGGTGTAGGCATCACTGTATCAAGGATGTATACGATTTTCTCCGCCGTGAGAATAATTCTCAAGTTGTGGAGCCAATCCGTATAATTTGGACCAGTGAGGCGGTTGACATCAAGTATGCCACGTAAGGGATTTGAAAGCGACGTTTTCTGAAAATAAAGATGCAGCAGGAATAAATAACATGCAGATTTTGGAAGAAATAAACTATCAAGATATGGACTTCTATCTTAATATGCTCACACTATTTTACTAGTGAGTCACGCGACACCCTCAACACGTGAAACAGAAGTCTCCGGCAGACTTCTAGTAGGGATCAGGATCCAATCAGCGTCTTAGTGTAACCTCGAGGGACTCGACCAAGCCCAAAAGGTAGGCAACTCTTGCCGATCATAACTCCTTGTGATTTGATGATATACCCTCGAGGGACTCGACCAAGCATACCATGCCCCCAGGTCACCGGTGACATCTCTATGTCGTAAGTAAGATAGCAAATCGCGATATAAGTGAGCCTCGAGGAACTCAACCAACTCAACCTACACCGGGAATCAGTTCCTACCCATAACGATGGAAGGCCACGTAGGTCAATCTAATTGTCTCACGTTTACCGACTTAATATTATCGAGAGAGATGTTTTTATGATTTGGTCTCCTAATATGACATGTCACACATATACATATTTAATATATATCTATATCGCATGCAAATATATATACATATCTAGTATGTATATAAGCAATCACACCAGATGATCATGGACCACAACCTAATGTGATCAGGCCCGAGCTAGTAGGCCTAATCACTCACATCAAGATCTATGTGTGCAACGATGCATCTTCATGCCCTGTGATCGTCCATCTCGTCCTCGTCGGTTCCGTCGACATCTCGATGCATCTCCATGCACCGCAATCGTCCGTCTCGTGGGTCCTGCTATCGCATCCACGCTCCCGTTACGCCTCCTTATGTGATTACAACTTAATCCTAGGCACACAGGCCTGATAATAAACGAGAAATATAATGGAGGCTCGCAGGCTCCAATAATAATAATCACAAGTACACACATCACACGGTCCATGATCATCCGTCCACACATCATATATCACATGTATAAATCATTATCATGTAGGACTACTAGATAATAATGAAAATAATAATCAACTAAACCTTTTAATTAATTAATATTTTCTGAAATTAGGGACATGCGGGGAATTTTCTAAATTTTGAAGGGGTATTTTCGTAATTTGGTCAAAGGACAGAAATTGGAATTTCAAAAATTCACAGGGGTAAAACTATCTTTTGTCCAAAAACCCTAACCCCTTCTCTCCCTTTCTGCTGTTGTCGCCATCGCCGCCACCCTGTTGGCGGCGGCCTGTGCGGCGGAGGGCGGGACGTTGCCCTCACTTGCGGGCGGTGTGCCTACAGGCAGCACTGTCCACCGCAGCACCTGCAGGTGCCTCTGTCGCACGGCGCCTCTGCCCGCGGGCGGAGTCGCACCAGCAAGCCAGCGCCGCTCGCTGGGGCTTGCTGCCACCGCTGCTTGCGGCTTGCGCGCGGGCCCAGCGTCGGCTGGCGCCGCCTGCGCCCGCGGGTCCGGCACCCGCAAGCACCGTCCTTGTGCACGGGAGCAGTGCCCGCATGCAGGTGGCCACCGTGCCTACGACCCTACTTGCCGGCACCGCCGCAGGCTGCACCCGCGAGCTGCCAGCCCCGTCGGCCGCAAGCCTGCTGCATGCAGGCCGCCGCCCGGCTGCTGCCTGTAGTTGCACGCACGCAGATCGAGGGTAGCAACAGTTGCTTCCCTTTCTCGCTTTTGCGCCAACGATTTTGACGTCAAAATTCTTCCTAAACACAACACACGCAGTTCAAAACCAATCATTCGCACGAACAACCTGGCTCCAATACCACTGTTGGGAAATCTTGGGGGCGACATCACATGCGCAGCGGAAGATCAAGAAAAACAAAATCCTCAATTTCCCAAAAGGATGTTCATCGTCGTGTGAAGATTGGTGCTTATAAATCCGCGAAACAAACTACGTATAAGATAAATTGTGTTACCTAGATAGATCGTATATCCCTGTTTCCTTGTAGATCTTTAGGAGAGGATGAAGGAGGTCAAGCGTCCTCCTCTCTAGCTGTGATCCACACAGCAGGGCTGCGACGACGCTCCTCAAAAACTCCAGGCCTACTTTGAGGTGGAGAGGGGGAGGAGAATAGGAGAGGCAAGCAAAGGCTCTAGCCTATGAGGCTCTGAATCCCTCCTATTTATAGAGGCCCCCTGTCAAACCCTAATGGATCCTCCCCTAATGAGTATTGGATCTGCATCCAATTATCCAAGCCTTTTAGATTAATGGATCAATATCCAATAATCTCTCATGGGCTTTTATTGGATCTCGTCCATGGGATCCAATAATTCAAGGGCTTATTGGATATCCAATAAGATAGGGGCTCCGGCGAATATCTCATATCCGAACCTCTACTCATCGCAACGCCTACCATATGTGTGTGGCCCTCTAGGCCCAATATCGAGCTGGCCGTGAGTCATAGCTGTCAAAACTCCTTCTGGCTCAGTGAATTATTATCTCTATAATAATTCACTCGACTCATCGACTACGAATGTACTAGGCCACTACGCCGTAGTCCCCAGACGATACAGGAGAATACAATCCATTAGACCTGTCTGTCCTTAGTTACCGTGTACTTATAGTCTCTCATCCATCTAATATCCCAGAGACCGTATATCGGGCATAGTGCTATCAGACCCATACGATTTCTACTCGAGTCTCGCTCTAATCGGATTCTCCGGGAGAACTCTTTCTCTCTCAACCCGAATGACCCTGGCCAGGGATTTGTCTTAGCAAGAACACATGGGATATTCCTCTCATGATGCCGAGAGTGAATGATCCTCTATCGACATTCAATAGCCCTCGTAAGGTCGACTGTCACTCCCAATGACCAGCTGTACTAGATCTGGGACAGCCAAACCTATAAGTCTGGTATCAAAGAGTGGAGCACTCATATAGGACATCCTTGGTGTCTCAAGTCTAAGGACCAGATACACCACTAGGACTACGGAATCGTTATCTAACAATAAGGCATCATCAACCATCCAGTATTCCGTAAGCGAATCAATCAGTGAACTCATTCTCCAATGAGCACCTGTACTGTATCCCTAGTGTCCCCACACGAGCAGCTATGAGACCAACTGCATCCATCATATGGATAGGTATACAGCACACCAGTCTGTCCGGTTATCATGATGTCCCTCTCGAGTAACCTATGACCGGGATTATTTAGGATCTGTGTTTAAAGGTGAATCGGTCTCATTATCGTGATCTCATCACGATCTGATTCCCATTGCACAAATCTAAGGACATCACAATATATACATGCATATATACAATAGACAATATATAAAGTGATAAATGCCAAAATATAATAAGCAAAAAAAGATTCCGTGTCAAGTCACACATGTCATCACTCACGTGATTGGCTTGCTGGGCACCTATGACTAGCAAAGGTTATCTCCTAAACCCAATAAAAGGAGAAGAGGGGTGTAAAAGGTGATCGGCCTTCGCCTATTGAAAGAAAGCCTCTAGTGGGCGTCGGTGACCTCGTCGGAGGATGAAGCCAAAACTGGATGTAGGTCAAGATTGATCGAACCACTCTAAATCTCGGTTTGCATTTACATTCTGCTCTTTATCTTAACTGCAAACTGCCTTCATTGCTTTACATCAACTACACATCCGCATGCTCTCAATTTAAAGATCTTTTCGAAACAGTTTTCAATAAAATCAGATTTTAACCGACAAAAGTTTTCCGTTGCACTAATTCACCCACCCCACACCCCCCCCCCCCCCCCCTCTTAGTGCTCTTGATCCTAACATCGCATTCTCCCGAGACCCTCTTCTTGTGGCCCTCTAAGATCGCCTGATTCATTACTTCAGTCTGACCATTGGTTTGGGGATGCGCAACCGAGCTGAACCTCAATTGTATTCCATACGATTGATAATAGGTCTTGAATTTAGCATTGTTAAATTGAACTCGGTTGTCAGTGATGATAGCCCTTGGGATTCTGAATCGAGTGATAATGTTCTTCCATGTGAAGCTCTGAACTTGCTTCTCGGTGATGGAGGCCAAAGGCTCGGCTTCAACCCACTTCATGAAGTAATTGACCCCGATTATCAGGAAACGCCGCTGTCCCGAGGCGGGGGGGAAAGGCTCCAGGATGTCCATTCCCCATTGGACGAAGGGCCATGCTGCATCCATCGGGGTAAGAAACGTTGCCACCTAATGCTGTAGTCGAGCATGCATTTGACACTATTGGCATTGTCGTACGTATGCCATGGCGTCTTGGCGCATAGTCGGCCAGTAGTATCCTTGCCTTAGAGTCTTGAAAGCCAAAGTCTGCCCACCGATGTGCTCCCCACATATCCCCTCGTGAAGTTCAGCGAGGACCGTCTCAACTAACAATTGTGTGAGACAGCGTAAGATAGGTTGAGAGAAAGCTCTGTGGTACAACTTCCTGCCAACCACGCAGTACCAAGCTTGGTAACGCCTCAATCGTCTCACCGTCACCGGGTCATCGGGCTTCGTCCCATCTCTCTTGAAGCAGAGAATCTCCTCGATCCAGTTTGGCGAGACCTCCGTGTTGGCGACCTCATGAGTTGGTATCGTCGGGGCCAATATGAACTCAATCGTTGGGGTTGTCGCCAGGCTGCGGGTTGAGGCTGATTTGGCCAACGCATCAGCTTGTGTGTTCCGCGCCCAAGGTATTCTAGTGATCGAAAGGCGGCTAAAGTAGTGGGCGAGTCGCTTTGCCTCTGTCAGGTATAGTGCCATTGTTGGCTCCCGGGCTTCATAACTCCTATTGACGTGTCCTATCACTAGCTGGAAGTTGTTGTAGACTTCAAGGTTAATGACATGCATCTCCAAGGTGAGGCGTAGGCCATGAAGTAGCGCTTCATATTCGGCCTCATTGTTTGTGGCTCGGAATTGTAATCGGAACGACTTCTCGAAGGTCTCCCTGGACGGGCTCTTGAGAATGAGTTTGATCCCGGTCGCTTCGGTAGTGGCCGACCCGTCCACGTGCAGGATCCACGCGTTCTCGTCGTTCTCCTACTCAAAGGCATGATCTTCAGGAGTTAACTCGGATATGAAATCAACCAATACTTGAGCTTTGATGGCGGTTCTGGGTGAGTACTGAATGTCGAATTCACTGAGTTCGATCGACCACCGCAGCATCTGCCCGGATGCGTCTTGGAGAGGATCCATCACAATGGCTGGTCGGTAATCACTTTGATCGTGTGGGCTTGGAAGTAAGGTCGCAGCTTCCAGGCCATCTTTATCAGCGCGAGGGTCAGCTTTTCGATCGGGGAGTACCTCACCTTGGGTCTGGTGAGGACGTGGCTGACATAGTAGATGGGATGTTGCACTAGTGGCGTTTCCCGAACAAGCACCGAGCTAACCGCCTGCGTTGATACCGCCAGGTAGAGACCAAGGGTCTCGCCTGGGTCGGGTGAAGCAAGTCGAGGCAAGTGGGCGAGACACTCCTTCAAATTTTCGAAGGCTTATGCGCATTCCAGGGTCCAGGTAAACTGGTCGGCCTACCGCAGAGCTCGGAAGAAGGGGATGCACTTGTCGCCCGAACGCGACATGAACCTACTGAGCGCTGTTAACTTCTCGACGAGGTGCTATACCTCCTTGACCGAGCGGGGGGAATGCATCTCGGTAATGGCCCGAATCTTGTCCAGGTTCACATCTATTCCCCTTTGGTGGATGATAAAGCCAAGGAACTTCCTTGAGCAGACCCCGAAGACACACTTCGCGGGATTTAGACGAATGTTGTATCGCTTGAGCGTCTGGAATGTTTCTGTTAAGTCCACTAGGTGAATGCTTGCAGTTTTGCTCTTTACGATCATATCGTCCACGTACACTTCCATGTTCCTCCCGAGCTGGTGCTTGAATAGTTCGTCGACCATTCTTTGGTAAGTTGCTCCGGCGTTTTTCAGACCAAAGGGCATCACTCTGTAGCAATATATACCTTTGTCGATGACAAAGGCTGTATCCTCTTGATCTCGAGGTGCCATCCAGATTTGATTATAGCCCGTGAATGCATCCATGAAGGTAAGGAGCTCATAGCCCGTGGTGGCTTTGACCAACTGGTCAACTCTCGGGAGTGGATAGTAGTCTTTGGGGCATGCCCCGTTGAGGTCGGTGTAGTCAACGCACATCCTCCAGCTTCCATTAAGTTTTTTAACGAGGACTACATTCGACAGTCACCAAGGATATTTCACTTTGGTGATGAATCCTACTTTTTTAAGATAGCCGACCTCGTCACTGATTGCCTTCTGCCGGTCGGGAGCGAATCTCCTTGGCCTTTGCCTCACTGGCCGAGCCTTTGGATCGATGTTGAGCTGGTGTTGGGTCACGCTTGGGTCAATCCCGGGTATCTCCTCTGGGGACCATGCAAATACATTAACATTTTCCCTTAAGAAATCAATGAGCTGGAGTTGATCCACTTCCGGGAGCGTTGCCCTGACTTTCACGGTCTAATCAGGCCGGTTTCTTTTCAAGGGTACCTCGGTGATCGGCTCAAGTGGCTCTAGACGCCCTGGCGCTACTGCTCCTTCTCGGGCATCCGTGACTTGGCGGGGGGATGACTTTTTCGGGAGAGCCACCGATGTAAGATAACACCGCCTTGATTCTCCCGGGTCACTTCGGGACTCCCTGATCCCTAGTGGTGTTGGGAATTTAATAGCCCGGTGGTACGTGGACACCACTGCCTTTAACTTGTTGAGCATCGATCGGCCAAGGATGACGTTATAGGCCGAGGGTAGATCAACTACCATGAAGGTGGTCATTATCGTCTTAGCCCTCGGCTCTTCCTCGATGGTGACAGGGAGGGCGGTGGTCCCGAGTGGGGAGATAGAGTCGCCCGTGAACCCGGTAAGTGCTGACGCCATGGGTTTAAGGTCCTCATTGGTTAAGCCGAGTTTCCTGAAGGCGTCGAGGTAGAGCACGTCGGCAGAGCTCCCAATGTCCACCATTACCCTTTTGACCCGAGCATTGGCAATCTGGACGGATATCACCAAAGCATTGTCGTGATGGGATCACTTAGCCTCTTTTGGCCCGAAAGTAATTTCAAGCTCAAGCTCGATTCGGGGGCGTTTCTCAACCATGCTCTAGGCGTAGGCCTTCCTCGCCGTTGAGTTGCTATCGTCGGTTGTCGGTCCCCCGGAGATGATGTAGATCTGCCTCTCGATGGGCCCCCTGGGACGTGGGATTACTTCTCGAGGTTCCTTGAGGTAGCGCCTGAGGTGACCTCTTTGAATCAGGTCTTCAATTTCATTCTGGAGGTCACGATAGGTCTTCGTGTCATGGCCGTAGTCTCGGTGGAACCTGCAATATTCTGACCGATTTTTGTGAGTAGCTTTCAGGGGGTTGGGTAGCTGCAAAAGGCCTTTTTCCCTGATTTAGAGAAAGATCTCGGTACGAGATGCGTTCAGGGGGCGAGGCGAGGGTCTCGGGAGCAACAGCTCTGGTCGGTCGGGCCTTCTATATGGTCGCATCGGGGCTGTTGTGGTCGTTCCTCGGGATTGTTCCACCCTCGATCTTTTCCCATCTGTGCGCTTTCCCACCACTAGAGCTTCGGCGGCAATGTACTGGTTGGCGCGCTGAAGCATCTTGGGGACGGTCGCTGGCGACTTCTCAACCAACGACCAGAAGAGCCTTAAAGGCTTCAAGCCCATCAGGAACGCCTGCGTGATTAAAGAGGGATGAGCATCCAGGAATCCTCGGATTTCAGTGGTGAAGCATGCCACAAATTGAGTGAGCGACTCATCTTCATATTGGGACAAGGTGAGGAAAGCGGCCATGGAAGGCCTGGGCCACACGCTGGTGAGGAAATTCTGCTCGAACTCCCTTGCGAGCTAGTCGAAGGATGAGACCGAGGAGGGGCGTAGCTGACTGAACCACATTCGAGCTGGTTCCCTGAAGGTGGTCGGAAATGCGCGGCACATTAGGGCATCAAACGTGCCGTATAGGGTCATCTGAGCTCGGAACACGGTGACGTGCTCTATGGGGTCGGAGCCGCTATCATACACGTCAAATGCTGGTAACCTAAGGTTGAGGGGGACAGGCTTGTCCCGTATTTCTTGAACGAAAGGTGATCCGCCTGAGCTGCCTTCCCCCGCCTCGCCCCGCGACTTCTGGAGCTCGCGTTGGAATTTGTCCAGGCATCAATTGACCCGAGACAGTTGGGTCCTGACCGAGTCATCCACTGAGTCGGACGATATGGTTTCAGACTCGGAGGGGGGTGGAGCAATCCGATCGGGTGCAGGAATGCCTTGCTCGGGCGGGCCTCTCGGCTCCGTCGTGTGCTCAAGGGCTCTAGCGCCAAAGATGTTGGTGAACGAATGTGCCGTGACTGATGAGTCAGCATGGCTCGGTCCACGGGTCAATGTCGGGAGCCTCCTATCAGTTAAGCTGGCTGTTGGAGCCGACTAGATCCTCGAGTCAAGGCATTGGTCAATGGCTCGTCGCGGGGATACCGGTCCGTGACTTCCGAGGTTGGGCTACTTTCCTGCAAAAACAGTCTTCGTCGGGTGATTCCCAACTTTGGCCCCTCCAACGAGCAAGTCAGTAGTGGGTTGAATTGTTTTTATTTGCCTCCCCTTGGCCGAAGGCCGGCCAGGGGTTTTTATACCATTGTACGAGGGTTGATTGCACACGGGTTTGACATGATGGTACGCGGGTCGAACAACGCCTTAGTACAGATTCTGACTTGGCGTGTGTCGGATAGCACCTTGGTACGTGAGTCGAACAGCGTCTTGATATGAATTCTGACTTGACGTATGGTATCAATTATAATGTATCTTGGGTCCAAAATATATCTTATCAGAGTGGACGGAGAGAGGCAGGGATGGGAGGAGGCTAAGATTAGGATTAGGAAGCGACGGGGAAGGCGAACGAAGACGAAGCGGGAGAGTATCTTTTGCGCTGAGTAGGGTTTTTAAGTGTTTCGTGCTCAACCCTCGAGCCACCACATTTCTGCCAGGCACATATTGGGCCGGATGCAGGCCACCATTCGTGATGGGCCGATATATCCATTCCGATGCAATAATTAACCTAGCTAAATCCATGGTAGTGGACGGGACCGCATCGCCCATCGACCGTCCACGTGGACAATCAAGGCAACCCGAAGCATCACGTTCCGATCCCTTTTCGATGTCTTCGCCACGTCACAGCGCCCGACATGAGTCCACTATTTCACGCATTAAAAATACTTAAAAGCAACCCAATTTATTACTATATCTGCTGCCCCCTTCGCCTTCCTCTGCACAACCAATTTCCATACCACCCAAGTTCTAAATCCCTCAACAATGGCCGCCGCCGGAGACCTTCTCACCGCTCTAGCGAGCCCCACAAAGCTCCTCCTTGCCTTATTCCTTGTTCTCCACCTCGTCCCTTTCTCCTCCATCACGGCCGCCGCTGCCATTTCCATCGGCGTCAACTACGGTGCCTACGCCAACAACCTCCCCCCGCCGTCCCAAGTCGCCGCCTTCCTCAAGGACCGTACCTTCATCGACCGCGTCAAGCTTTTCGACGCCAACCCCGACATGATCCGCGCCTTCGCTGGCACCGGCATCTCCCTGATGATCACCGTCCCCAATGGGGACATCCCCTCCCTCGCCTCCCGCTCGTCCGCCCCTTCCCCCGCCGCCTCCGCTTGGGTCGCCTCCCATGTCGCTCCCTTCTACCCCGCCACCAACATCTCCCTCGTCGCCGTCGGTAACGAGGTCCTCGCCACTGCCGACCGCAACCTTATCGCCCACCTCGTACCGGCTATGCGCTCGCTCTACGCGGCCCTCTCGGCCGCCGGCTTTCACCAGATCCGGGTTTCCACCCCCCACTCTCTCGGCATCCTCTCCACCTCCGAACCGCCCTCCATCGGCCGCTTCCGCCGTGGCTATGACCGCGCCATTTTCGCCCCGATGCTCGACTTCCACCGCCGCACGCGCACCCCGTTCGTGGTGAACCCCTACCCCTACTTCGGTTACACGGCGCGCACCCTCAACTACGCCCTGTTCCGGCCCAACTCGGGGGTGTTCGACCCTGCCACAGGGGTGAACTACACCAACATGTTCGTGGCGCAGCTGGACGCGGTGCACGCCGCGATGCGTCGGCTTGGCTACGGCGACGTGGAGATCGCCGTCGGGGAGACGGGTTGGCCGTCGGCTGGGGAGCCAGGGCAGCTCGGGGTGAGCGTGGAGGACGCCATCTCCTACAACATGAACCTGATACGCTTGGTGAACTCCGGCAATGGGACGCCGATGATGCCGGACCGGCGATTCGAGACGTACGTCTTCGCGCTGTTCAACGAGAACCTGAAGCCGGGACCGACGGCGGAGCGCCACTTCGGGCTTTTCAACGCCGACTTCTCGGCGGTCTACGACGTCGGCCTCATGCGCGGCCAGGTGAGCCCCCTCGTGCCTTTCATCCCTCCTTGTTAGTCCTCGTTTCCTACTTACTTACGATCTTGCCACTCAATTTTATATATATATATATATATATATATATATATATATATATATATATATCGATTGCCCTGTGGTGGCAATGCTAAGTAGCACGGCTATGTCAGCCACCTTACAAACTAGTGTAGGCAAAAACGCGTAGACATTCTTGCCGTGTAACGTGTAATGGTCTTTGTGGGAAGCTTTCGTGGGCGACTCGTCCTCGTCTGTCGAGAGAGTTACATAAACATCTTGCCATTTTGTGGTGACCGTTAGTTTCCTTCTGCCCCGTCTCTTTATCTGTACCTCGTCTTTTGAACTCGAACCACGTCTTGTGTCCTGCTCTGAATCTAACCCACAATGCCTGAGAAATCCACGGATGTGGCAGACCAACATCATCTACATATTATGTGTGTGTTTCAAGACTGGCATTGTTCTTTCATTTACGTCTACATGCCGTATGCTTTCAAGATGTTACACTTTGATAGGACGATTCCTTGTGTTGTTTCCTGTGATCTTCGTTGTGACGGCCATCATTGTTCTTAAGTCGTCAGCTGTCCGTCTTTTATTTCGACTTGCCTTGTCGTCCATCGAGTGTATGGATTTGGATCCCTACAAAACGGCGTGTTCTTCACACCTGTCAGAGTGGAGACCAATCCGTGAAGCATTCATGGCTTTGCTTGAGAATTTACCTTTCTTTTACTGCTACTTTCCGTAGCATGGTTGGACATTCGAAGCGTGCAATTGACAATGGTGGCGCTTTTACAGGCGCCGGCGCCCGCGGGTGGATCGGGGAGGAGGTGGTGCGTGGCGAGGGCGGACGCGAGCGCCGCGGCGCTGCAGGCCAACATCGACTATGCGTGCGGCAGCGGCGGGGCGAACTGCAGGCCCATACAAGACGGCGGCGCGTGTTTCTACCCCAACACGCCGTTGTCCCACGCCTCCTACGCCATGAACGCCTTCTACCAAGCCGCCGGGCGCCACGACTTCGACTGCGACTTTGGCCACACCGGCGTCCTTACCTCCACTGACCCCAGTAAGTATTCGTGCCCATTTTGCTATTTCTTTCTCCTTCGTCTGAACTGGCAGTGCTGATCTTTACTTTATTGGTTGTGGCAGGTCGTGGGAACTGCAAGTATCAGTGACAAGTTACAGTGCATCCATGCTAGCCAGCAACTCCTACCTTTTATCTATAGTTATCAGGCATCATTGCAGGGATATTTATGTTTACTGGTCATCGTAGTAGTAATCTAATTCGTGCATCAGATTATGAGATACTACCAGTTGTCCACCACAGGTTACATGGGTCGATGGTTTAAATCGGGCTTGGGTTCGTGCGACGGGTACTCTCCGGGCAACTTACCAAAGTAGCCCCGTCGTTCGTTGCCTGTTCTTTGGAGCCAGGCTTTAATCGGACGGCCGCTTTGCGCTTTAATTCCTACCGCCCAATCGATCACTGGCTTTCATCTGAGAGAAAGGCGATGAGCTGTTTCCGTCTTTTCGTCCTCGTCGTGTAGTAGTCTCTAGTAAATCGGACGGTCGGTCTTTGTTCGCTTTAATTCTCCCGCCCGGTTGATCGCGGACGCTCATCCGTCAAAAGCGCCCCTTCCATTTTCGTAATCCTCGACTTGCCATCCGCTCTTCCTCCTTTTTCTCGGTGGTGCGGTGGCCTCTCGCGGTGATACAAGCGCTCATATCCAATCTCCGGACGCAAGAGAAGAGCTTTTGGATAAGCCAGGAAGGAAGGTCTTCGTCGGCGGCAACTGGAAATACGTAATCATTGCTTATACCACTAAAACATTCTTAGTCGATTGGAACCTTTCTTCTTCTTCTTCTGCAGATCCCAATGATTGTTGTCGATCACCAACTTGAAATATCATATCCCACCGATCCTCGTGATTTATAGCTATTTTTTATGACCTAAATCGTAATATTTCGTTTCTCGTTTTTTGATTTATCCTCCAAGCCATTTAATCGTCAAATTCGGGGCAAAAGAAACGACGACGGAACCAGTGGCATTGCTGCCACTGCAACTATATTTTTGTAGAATAGTATTACATTCCATGTGATTCATTTGATATTTTCTCATCTTGGTATTGTGTTACCATTCCATGTGATTCATTCGTTTCAATAGATGAAGTAGAAGAAGGGTCCTCTGCCAATAGCCCCTTGACATAAAATAATAAGGGAAGTTCTATGAATGTTCTCCTGAGTAGAAGAAAAAAAAACGATTTTGATAGATATCAACCAATACTAATCACCTCCTGCAACTTCGGATGTCATAAAAACCTTATATATCCGAGTAGTATTCATTTCTGTTTGGTAGCCCTAAACAGGATGGAGGCTCTGTATAGCAAAGTAGGATGGAGCCTCTGTACCGGGTGTCATACTGTCTTTGAATTGTTCTATCTATCTTACACTTACAGAGCAGATTTTAGACTGGACAAATATAGTTTGTGGCTTCATGAGGTAAGTTCAATGGAGCTGGAAAAGTTGCTGCTCCAGTGCAGGCTCAGGAGGTAAGTTCAATGGACACGACTCTATGTCACCTGTAAAGTTTCCGTAGATGGAAATCAATGATAGAGATGCATGTCTTGGAAAATGAATAGTTGCAGAGCATGTAATCATCTTAATCGATGTGTTTTCCTCGGAGATCATGTTGATGTATGGTGTTCTATTAGCATTTGCCGACTGCAAATCATAAATTCCACAGTCATCAATCAAATTTGTCTGGTCCATATGTGGCCCAAAATAGTTTGGCATGCTATTTATCAAGTTGATTCATAAAAATATCATATATAAGACCTTTTAATTTGGTATTAGATAATTTTTTTGCTTATTTGAATACCCAGATTTGCTGCTAGGTGATTATGCTGGACATTGCATATTGATCCTGAACAGTATCAGTTTGTTCTTCCATGCTTGTGTATACTTCTCACAGGAATGAGATGGCTTAAGCTTCGTCAACTTGAGATCACCATACCAAGATGATCATGTTGGTATTGCTCAGCTCAGTGTTGATTGTCAACTCCAGGTTCTTATAAAGAAAATATGCTGATCACCATAGTCCATAACGTATGGCAAGAAAAGCATGCATTATATCTTTATTGAAGCTATATGCTTTGTGTAATTGTCACATCTAGTCTTCATACAAGTACACTGCTCTTTTTTCTAGACATGAAATTGGCATATATAATGCTCATAGTTGGTATTTCTGCCCCTACCTGTTGACACTGATTGTGTTTGGCATTGCCAAAGTAGTACAGGGGCATGCCAACACATTATTAAGATGACATAGTGCTTATGCCAGTCAGCATTCCTTTCTGTAATTAGCTCCATTTGATTCTCAAGTCCACTCTGAATTAAGGAAGTGAGTTCAGATAAATACTAGTGCTGAAGTTGCAGAATCAACCAGGGCATATGTGGAGGTAAATCTTTATCATCATTTGTATTGCCTTTTATATTCTCGACCATCATTCATTATCGGGTGTTAGAATTTTAAACAACACATGTATAATTAAATATGTTAAGTTATTATTTTGATTAATCAAAAATTAAAGTGATCTAATTAAAGTAAAATTATTTAGTTAAGGAATATAATTATTATAAAAATTAATTATGTGAATTATAATTATAGATTCATCAATTATGATTATAATCATAATTGTAGATTCATCAGTTATGACTATAAATAATGTTATGATCCCTAGTTGCAGTATATAATAAAGTTTCTTTTCACTAGCATGAAAGAAATCTAAAGTTCTTAAGGATACTTTACAATTGAAAGACTAAATCATCAATTAATTTAAAAAATATTCTAATGAATTCATCAAGGACGTTTTCGTGTTAATATGTTTCTTAATTGTTATAAGATTTCATGCATATTATAGTGGATTTAAATAAGTTTTATGAAACATTCTAAAACCATTGTTTTGGATCTATAAAGTATGTTTTTGAATCAAAAATTTAATTTTGATTCTATAATATAATTGTTTGATCCATACTCTAATAGATTTATTAGGTATGCTTCCATGTTAATATGTTGTAGGATTTGATGCATATTATAGTGGATTTAAATAAGTTTTATGGAAACATTCTAAAACCATTGTTTTAGATCTATAATATATGTTTTTGAATTAAAAATTTGGTTTTGATTCTATAAAACAATCGTTTATCCATATTTAATATGTTAAAAGAATAAAAAATTATTTGATTTTATAAAATAATTATTTGATCATATGTTAAAAGAACGAAGCATGAAAGTGAGTTTGTTTCTCTGGATTGAATAATGCGGATGCAATTCATAATTTAGATGGCTCTCTTCTCTTTTGTTCTATTATAGTTCGATTTACTCTAAATTCGACCTAGATTTGCAGTGAGCAATAAGTTTATAGACAACTTATTGGCTTTGACAGGAAGTTTATAGACAACTTATTGGCTCTCTTCTCTGTGGCTTTGACAGGAAGACCTCGAGATCGGGATGTCTCCCCAACCTTGATAGACTTCATTTCCTGTTTTCCTTGTAAACCAGTTTGTGGGGGGCTCACAAACAAGTCTGCGTGTCTAAACATGTATCGTAATTAGATATTGTCTCCTCCCCTTCATTGAAACCTTGCTAAGATTCGAGCTCTGTGGCTTTGACAGGAAGACCTCGAGATCGGGATGTCTCCCCACCTTATCTCAAACACCGCGTCGTTTGAAAGGGGCGGTGCATGGTGTTCGTCATGGAGCTCGATGACGACAAATTCCAAGAAAAATTATGTCGGCAGACGGCGAGCCAAGAGAGTCAAACTGTGGCTGCTTGCGTCGGCCGCCGAACTGCTGCAGTAACATGGAGGGAAGGGTTTTCTCTGTCGTGTGGACAGAGCTCAGCCTCTGAACAAAGTCCAACCTTCCTTGGGTGTCATCTGCAGGCACCTGCCCACCATTTCTATTATTCATGCATTCAACCTCCGGGAGTCTTTCTTCATCGTTCTCAGGTACCCACTTTTGTCTCGACATTAAATGATTCATCCCTTGAGAGTCGAGGTGTAAGATCACAAAGGACTTGGGTATCTTTCTGCGGAAAGATGATAAAAATGATATATTCATGTCAATTCGGCATCGGATAAAGCTCAAATCTTTGTCTTCAGTGCTCTGTTGCTGCATGATCAGGACTGCCGATGCAGACAACCTGGTGGATGCAACGATCAATCAGGACGTAGTCATCTGGTAAGTGGGAAGTTTGGGCATCCACAGAAGCTGCTCTTAATTATGTTAGCATTAATTACCTTCACATCATGCATTCTTCAGGTCATTCTCACAAGGTGGATTCATTTAAGGCGACACGGCTTTAGGCAAAGCCACTGCTGCGGGTAGTAATATTCCTCTTTCTGTCTGACCACTGGAGCGGAGTTGAATTACCTGTTGAACATCATTGCATCTTGAGAATCAAATTTTCAAGAAAATAGATGGTTATTTAAGGTGATTCCTTCTTGATTACTCCTTCATGTCATAAGCTCAAGTCAACTTGAGATCTTAAGCGATGATCAATGTTAAATCCTAAATCATAGAGAGGAAATATTTTAAAGGAATATTCTTCTGTGCAGCTTAAGGATCCATATGGTTGTGATCCATGTGTTGAAGAGTCCAAATCTATCCGATACATTGATCCTATCTTATTAGGTGTTTGAAGGTTTCCTTAGACCACCATAATTTAGTTGCATGCTAAATTCTGCTTGGTGGAATATGGTTTGGTGTTGATAAATGAAATCGGTAGCGCCCACACAAATATGCTTTTATGGCTACTCGCCGATGCCCTCCAATAATACGAAAATATATATTATCACCGTTAAACAACTACATAAACTATAATTAATTTGTCGACGAGTAGGTCATATCACTGATTATATTACAATTTTCTATTGCTTCAAGATGTGGAAATGGCCCGGAAGGAAATGTCAGTGTCCTATGCACATTTATATTGCACCATTAGATCAGCTCCACGAGAAATTATTATTCCTCATCCTTTTACATTGATTTCTTATAACTGAGTCATTTAGAATAAAATTATTGTTTTATTTTTATAAAACATTTGGATGAATTCCTAGAAAAAACTATAGTAGAGAGTTGTTGACAGCATAAAAAGATCATTTTGCTTTAGTAATATTGAAAAATTCTTGTTTGACTCCTAGTCTTAGTCACTCGATTAGTTGGCTCTTGTCTACTCATTGAAACTTATCATAATCGATTGTAGCCCTCGCGTAAAGTAGGAGAGGACAGAAGGATCAAATACCTTTCTTTCTCCCCATTAGACTTAGTCGTCGTTTTCTCTGTCTTTGAACTCTTCCCTTATCGATGATCATTGACGTGATGGTTGCACAAGGGTCATAGTCGACCTCTCTTTTTTCGCGTGAGGGTCATAACCGATCATGATAAGGATCAACAAACATGGGTGCCAAGCATAAAGCGACCATGCGCATAACAACATAAACGATCAATCGAGCAACGATCAATCGAGCAAAGGTACTGGTGTAGTAAACATGATAGAGTACAGTCGTCGCCATAGTTGAAATAATTATTTTAAAAAATAAAAGCATTATATGATAAATTTTGATATATTTTACCGAGGAAAAAATCCAAAGTTAAAAGTGTTTTTTCATAAATTCATCCAAAATCATTTACACTCAAATCCCAACTTTGACCACATAAAATATAGAAATAAAATCAGAAGTGCCTCATAATTATAATAATATAAAAATAATATAATAACAATAATTTGTATTGTTTGACTGATTGCTAATTGGGTCCCACTGCACCCTGTCAGTTTACTGACCCGTTTCGTCGCTGCTTCGAAGTCAACGATAGCGAAGGTCTTGAAGAAAAGAGTAATAAAAGAGCCACCTTTCACATTCCCTCTTGTGGTTCTTTTATGACGTCCCCTTCCCTGGCCATTCGATCCAAGCTCGCTCCTTTTCGCTGTCGATATGTTCTTCCATCTGGAGTTCCGGCGAGCTGGATCGGAGGGGGCATCTGATTCCTGTTGTTTTTGATACAAGAGAGAAGAAAAGGGTGTTTCATCGGCGGACCCGGTGGTTACTCCCTCGCTGATTTGGCCTCAGTAAATTCTACTTCCTGGATTGCTAATTTGAGTAGCGAGAGGGAGCGGAAGCCGATCCCTGTCGTCTCGGTTCGGGAATTCTTCTATGGGTAATTGCTGGGGTGCGAAGGTCAAGGCGGAGAGCCCTTCCCATGTCGGCTTCGCTTCAGGTACTGGAAATTTCATCTTTTTAGCAAACTTTTTAGTTCGACCAGAGCTCCAGAACAAGTGTGGGAGTGGAAAGTTTTGGACTTTAGAGCGCTTTCAATAGGATTTGGATTCTTTAAGTTGCTAACGGTGAGTTCTACCGGGCCGCTTTAAGCTGGATACGATGAGTTCTGAGTGGATTAAGTGGAAAGTTAGGGTTCTTTGTTCAACGCCGAGCCAATCTAGTGAATCAGGTATTATTTGATGATAGGTTTTGGTAGGTAAGAGAAGCAACGGTTCTCTTCTAATTTTAGACTGAAGTTGGATTCAGTTCTATGCTTTCATGAATCAAATTTGTTGGTTTGACAGATTTTCCATTCGTGCTGTTGTCAAAGTCAATGCCAAACTCGGCAATCATATTACTTGATTAAATTCATTGGCTGATTGTGAATGTGATGTGGAATTTCTTGTGAATCTTACATATCATTGTATTTGGATTGCTAGTAGGGAACTCTAAACATGGCAGTAGGAAGGGAAATGTGTCAAGTGGTTCTAGCAGCAGGATGTCTGCCTCCTTCGTGCCTCTAACCCCACGGAGCGAGGGTGAGATCTTGTCGTCGCCCAATCTGAAGAGCTTCATCTTCAATGAACTCAGAACTGCCACCAGAAACTTCCGGCCAGACAGTGTGTTGGGAGAGGGAGGCTTTGGTTCAGTGTTCAAGGGATGGATTGATGAGCACACATTTGCAGCAGCCAAGCCTGGGACCGGATTAGTTATCGCCGTGAAGAAACTCAACCAGGATGGCTTCCAGGGTCATCGGGAGTGGTTGGTGAGTATCAATTCCTGGAAGGTTTAACTTTAATGCTTTTACTTTCTGAATATTCTGTAGCTCAAGAGCAACTTCGTTAAATCTTGTAGACAGAGGTTAATTACCTGAGCCAGCTGTCTCATCCTAACCTCGTGAAGCTTATCGGATACTGCCTGGAGGATGAACAAAGGCTTCTTGTGTATGAGTTTATGCCTCGCGGAAGCTTGGAGAATCATCTCTTCAGGAGTAGGTTATCTGTGGTGGTCTACACACCCTGCATTTGATATTCATTATACTAGATGCATTCTTCATGCCTAATGAAGATTGTCTATTTTGATGGTGATGCAGGGAGTTCATACTATCAGCCACTCTCTTGGAATCTCCGAATGAAGATTGCGCTCGGAGCTGCTAAAGGACTTGCTTTTCTTCATAGCGACAAGGCGAAAGTCATTTATCGTGATTTTAAAGCTTCCAATGTGCTTCTTGATTCAGTATGTAATTATTTTGCCTTCTTTTTCTTTCCAATGGACATGCATTCGATTTGAGAATTAATCTTCTGGCCCTATATGCAGAACTATAACGCAAAGCTTTCTGATTTTGGATTGGCAAAGGATGGTCCCTCTGATGATAAAAGCCATGTCTCTACAAGGGTCATGGGCACTTATGGATATGCTGCTCCCGAGTACCTTGCAACAGGTAATATGGCCGAATAATCTTTCTCCCGTGGCATGGAATACTTTTGGCTTATCATCTGTCTGTTGAAAATATTTGCATATCTCCCTCATCTGCTTAGCATTCTTGTCAGACTAATTTCCATCACTTTGTTTATTTTTCAATGATTGTAGGATCAATGAAGCTAATTAATTGTATTCTCTTTGTCTACTTCCTCGGATAGTTATCTTGTGTAGTTGATTAGTCAGGAATTGCTTCATTTGCTGTCATTACTGCTACTTTGCCATTCCTATCCCACATTAATGGGCTAAAATTTTCTAATTATGAATGACTTTTACATTTACGAATTCAATTATTTGGGGTTATCTCTTTTGTAAAGAGCAATCTTTCAAATTGCACATGAGTTAATGATTAAATAGAAGCTGCCAACCGATGGCTGGACTTGAGATTAAATATGAAATTGGAACCTTGGGAATTTTTTCTATTTATCGACAAAGTCAAATGGTGGATTGAAACTTGAACTATCAAATGATGTTTGAGTTTTTGTTACATGGATGTTTTTATCATTTTTGTGAAAGATTTCCATCTGCATTGTGTAAGTTGATAGCATGTAAACTAAGCCTTGATACTTGCTGACTCATTCATTCATATCCTAATTTTCACAGGTCATTTGACTTGCAAGAGCGATGTTTATAGCTTTGGTGTCGTTCTTCTTGAGATGTTGACCGGGCAGCGTGCCATTGACAAGAAACGCCCTGTCGCAAAGTACAATCTAGTGGAGTGGGCAAAGCCTTATCTCACAAGCAAGCGAAAGACCATCCGCATCTTAGATTCCAGATTGCAAGGGCAGTACTCACCGGCAGGAGCCCAGAAAGCGGCTGCTCTCACACTCCAGTGCCTGTCCATGCAAGCAAAGCAAAGGCCACCCATGGATCAAGTGGTGACTGCATTAGAACAGCTTCAGGACGCTAAAGACATCAGCAATAACCCTCAGACGACTGATCCGAAGTCAGCCAACGGCCATCCACGTTTGCCTCTTCGGAGAAGTTCACAGAGAGTTGGAGATGGAAAGGTTGCTCATCGAAGACCCTTAGCTTCCCCTTCTCTAGACTAGTCAAGTGTAGCTATCAAGGGCGAGTAGCAAGCTATGTATCTGTTTCATATGTTGTTGTGCATAGATACTTGTTATTGCTCTCATGTTTTCAGTGTCAAAATGGGGGATTGGAATAAAATGCATCGTTCTCTCCTTGGAGGCTATAAAGTTGACCTTAGGGAGCTTGGGATCACCTTCATGCTCTTCTTCCAAAGGTCAAATGTTGTGTTCTTCAGCATAATAATCCCTTCATTGTTTCTAATTGCATTGCCATGTTGAGAAAACCAGCATGCTTCATTATCATGTTCTCATATAACAAAATAACTGATATATTAATATGTTGGACTCAACTATTGATTCAAAATATCTAATCTGAGTTAACGATAATAGACATATCAACTCTTTATAATCTCCTCTCGCTTAAGGCTTGATATAACAGTTAAGTTAATGATGAATGCAAAGTAAAATCAATCCCTAGATATGTGAAACCTTTTTTCAATAATATATTTTCCGCAAGTATAAACCCCTTTCCATGCCCAAAATTATATTATAGTATGAATTATTGGCTAAGATGCTTAAGTTCAATTGAATATATCCATCAAATTCTTAAATTAATTATAGTGTTTGCAAATATAAGATTGAACCGTTATATTCACTATCATATACATTCTTTTCTTTAATTAATTAATATGACCAATAATTTCTTTTGGGTTTTTTCCTAAAAAAGATTGGATTACTCAAAGAAGTATCTCTTCTTTTGTTTTCTCCAAATAATATCCATAATTAAAAAAAAAACCCAAAGTATCCTTCAAAATTTTTTTCGGTAAATTGTTTCACCTTTTTGTTTTTTTTATATATCAGTTTTCAACCATTATAGTGTTTTCATTTGGATCGTTCATAGTATTTTTTAATAACATTTATAATATTTTATTGATATATTAAAAACATGATAAACGTTATTGAAAAATACTATAAATGACATCATATCAATTGTTATTATTTATATATTATTAAAATATTATATTTTTAGATTTATAGTTAGTTTAGTTGAGATTAAAAATCTACCTATATCATTTATAGTGTTTTTAAGTGTGCTTTTGTCGTAACACCAAAATACTAATTTTTTGAGAGATAGTTTGGATATTTTTAAATTAAGGGTCTTGTTTAAAAAAAATAAAATTGAGGTATTTTCTAGCAAATAGCCTATTTCTTTTCCGAGTGATTTTTTATTTCTTTGGTGTCTTCTAAGTTATATGTGATGAAATAATCATGTGAATATATACTGCGAAGACTAATATGTATACTTTATCGGGTCGGGTATCTGGGATCCGATCCGTTTGCAGCCTTCTGCCCCAGGCCAAAAAAGGCTGCTCTTGGAACGTGGCGGCGCGAGTCGAAATTTGAACGGCAAACCGACTCGAAGAGGGAGAGCGGAGCCGAAACTGCTTCGTTCTCGTTGCCGAAGCGATGCAGCGGAGGACGGAGGAGTCGATCCACGGGAGGATGGCGGAGCAGCGGTTCGCCTGCATCCGGGAGATCGAAATCCAGCGCCAGAGGGCTGACCTCGCCGCGAGTTCCTTCCGCCATTCCCTCCTCTCCGTCCGCTCCTTGTCCGGGCAAAACCTAGCTGATCGAGGTCCATTCCTCCCTTCCTCCGCTCTGCTCGCATCGGCATCCGAGAGACGACTCTTTCTTTCGATTTATTTGGTTTATCGTTTCATCATTACCTCGTTAAATCCTGATCTATTTTCTTTCTTCGCGAATTCCTGGATCAGTCTACCACGAGAGGCTCAGTGCTATTGAGGAAGGGATCTGCCGTAGTTTTTAGGATTGTTGATGCAATTATGCTTTCAGTCATTTGTTTCAATCATTAGGGTTTCGGTAATCTCTGCCAAGAATATTTCCATTAGGGTTTTCAAAGTAGGTTACGCGCTAATGTGGGTGTTTTGTACGCAGTCATGGTTGGGTTGTTGAAGATTGATCCTTATACATCATATTGCATCTCGTTAATTTTGCCTCTTTTTTCCTGGAGAGGGGGAATAACATTATGAGTTTGAAGGGATTAATTTTATTTGTTGTGGTTTTATGTGGCTAAACTAATTCATAAAAAGAGTAGCCAAACCAACAAATTCTCTGCACAAATGCTTGGGAAAAGACAAGTGACGTGAACTAACTAGTTGGTATTTGCGACAAGCAGCATAGAATATAAAAGAAAAGGGAAGAAGGATAATTGTTCTATCTAAGTTCATAAAGATGTTTCAAGAAATTGCCAACAGAAATCCATCTTAGTTTATGATCAATAAGGATATAATTTGCAAGTTGCAATCTAATCTTATTTTCATTTTTTATGCTATTGTTTTCCAGATAAATGGAGGGTGAGCATCTATGTAGTGTATAATCTCTTTCATCCATGGGTCCCAGTAATCCATCTTTAAAATTGTTATTAATTTATTTTTGTTTATTGCAGAAAAACTTGGCAGGCTGAAAGATAGCCTCAAGGAATTGGAGGCTGATTTAGTTGAAGCTCTTTCAGGTATACTCTTTCTCATGTACAAGTCTCTTCTTCTTTTATTCTTTTAAATTGTATAAACATATGCTCAAATCAGATTGGTATGCGATGCATTTCTTTTGCAGCATTCCTCATATTTTATTTCTAGAAGTGGAAAAAAAACTTATTCCCATTTATTTAAGACCAGCTACATGGATCCCATCCTTCCCCACCAAGTGTCAAGGGAGACATACCTTAATAATCTTACTGCATGTGCATGATGCCAATATTTTTGCGAGTAAATTACCTTATTTGTTCATGTAAATTACCTTAATATATGCATAGTGGCTGGATAAGATCCATGTAGCAGACCCCAAATACTTGGAGCTATAATGCATGTTATTCTTGTTGTTGTTGTGCTTGTTAGCGAGTGAGATGGTGGATCTCCTGACTTGGCCAATTAACATGAGCACCATAACCTTGAAACGTAACTGACTTTTTATGTGTGAAAACAAACACAAAAATATGTAAGAAACAAAATAGACTTTATAAGAGCTTAAATCATTAGGGCTATGGTATGAAAAAAACTATTTAACTGAACTAATCACCCTTGAAAAAGTTTTAGGGTGGTGCCTTGCAGACATGATGTATGGGACTTAAACATATGGGCCTCATTACATGTATGGCAGAGGTGATCCAGTCCATCTTAATATTAGAACCTGTCATTATGAGACCAGATCGGCTTCTAACGATCTGCTTCTAACCACATAAGTGCCAGAAGAAAGTATCAAGCTACCTGAAAATTTCTTGAAGTTTTTGTTTGGTTTCCGATCTCTAGATGCTTGGTGAAAAGTTGATATCTATTCAATGATAAATTACCTGAAAAAAATGGAATTTATAAAACTTCAGAAGCTGTTGCATTATTCATATCTGTTTATGTTTCTTGTCCAAATAAAATTTATAGCATGTTCCAGGCTCTTATTCCCATTAAAGAAGGGATGACTCTGATTTACCAGGTTTGATTTATCTTGCCAGCTTTGCAGTCCAAGGTAGATCCCAATCAATCTGAAATTTGCGTATTTTTTGAGAATGTCATAGTTAATTTTCTTCTTATACTTTTACTAAAGTGGAAGCTTTGATTTGAAAGGTTGTGCTTGATCAATATTAAATTTGAAACCTATATTCTAGTTTCTTATCTAAACCTGTGTTTGCAAAGTTATGTATGTGCAAGGAATGGCTCCTATATACTGTTGCCACTTTCTTTCCCCAAAATCATGCTTTATATCCGTGTTAGGATGAAAAGAGTTTTATCCATGGTATACTGTCTTTGAACCAGAGGCTGCTACTCCAAGGAACGTTGAGATGGTTTACAAGAAATGTTTAGAAACTTTTCCAATGGCTTCTCCAGAAATATTGAGTTTATGTTTGATCACCTTTAGTATGATTTGCAAATTTAAACTCTTATCCGTTATGAAGTACAAGTTGGTGTGTCTTTGTGTTTGTGTGTACACGTGCTATAATACAGTTAGTGACATATGATTTATTTTTGTAGTGAAGACTGGTAAGGAGTCCAAGTCCACATTTCTTGCTGAAGCCCTTTCTAGCACAGCATCTAGAACCGAGCAGCTGAAGAAGACAATTCTAGATCTAAGGAGAAAGAGAGACAAACATTCTGCAGTTATATCAGAACAACTACTTGGTATATAGCAGACCTGCTTCACTATTCCTCCTGTTGATAGAGTAACGTTTCTACAGCTTGATTCTTTAGGTATTAAGCAAGATGTTAGCCAGAGATTTAAAAAGGCGCTCGGGTGAGGCGAGGCGAGGCTTGAGCGCCTCGCTTCATTTCTAGGCAATGCGCTTTAAAGAGGTGTCGCCTAGGCGCTCGCCTAAGCCCAGGCATCGGGCACTTCGGGCGAGCTCCTGGGTTAAACCAGGCGATCAAACCAGCGTTTTAGGTCTGGTTCGGTCTTCGGTGCTTTAGTTGGTTTGATCGAACCAACTAAAGCACTGATATCAGTGCGACTTTCCCAACCCTCACCCTGCTCGTCGTTCATGCCGTCGCTGTCGCTGCCGCCGTTCACCGCTTCCGCTGCCGCTGCCGCTGCCACTATTGCCACTCGTTTTTTCTACCATTGGTCTTCCCCTTACACTCGTTGCTACTGTCGCTACTTGTCGCCGCCACAATCGCTGCTCGCCGTTGTTGTTGCCGCTCCCGCTGTTGCTCGCCTCTCCCGCTGCCGCTTGCAGCTCCCGCTCCCACTCTCACTTTCGCTCGCCTCTCTCGTTGTCGTCGTCGCTCACCACTCCCATTCCAGCTATGGCTGTCACCTGCTATCGTTGTCGTTGCCTCAGTAGTCTCGGTTTTCTCACTATATTGTTAACAGTATATTAACAATATATTGCTAACTATATACTAATAATAGTATTTTTATTTATTAGATTAATAATATATTATTTTGATTTTAATACTATTAATTTTTATTTATTTAATAGTATATTTGTTATTTAAAAAAAATAAAAAACATACAATTATGATTTATTTATTTATTATGATTTTGTACCTGATTTTCTTAATTTAATAGCATATTTTTATTTAAATAATTATATTTATTAATTATATTATATATTTTTATATTTTAGCGTCTCGCTTCGCTTGGGTGAGCGCCTAGCACCTCGGGCATTTTTGAACCTTGGCATCTTTTGGCACCTAACGCTTTTTAAATCACTGATGTTGGCTTTATCAAACCTGCTTCACTACTACCTTAATTGCTTGTACAATGTTGGTCTTATTTTGTAATTGATTAGTTTAATTTGCAATGCAAAGCCGAACAAATCATGGTTTCATTTTGGACCAGTATTTAAAAAAGACCTGACGGAACTGAGCCAAATGCCAGCTGATAATGTGTAATATATGAAACAAAAATCTTGATACAATATATTCATTTTAGTTAATTTGATACATAATGTTGTAATAAATGTACCATGTATCACAACATATAATATTTTCTTGTCCTCATGAATGGTATGTTTCCTCTAGATAGTTTGTTTATGTATAAAACAATGTACCTTCAAACAAGGAACCACCCTTTATAATTCTGTTTTAACATTTCCTTTAGTTCAGTTTCATTTCATGCTCTAACTTGAGATATCCTCAAATGGAACCATTCTGATCCATGTGCACGTCTTTCTGTAGTTACCATAAGGAGATTGGTGTGGACATGTTACTATGATTGATATGATTGGGAATTGGTTAATTGGTCATGTACATATGATTATTATTTTTTTTCTAGCTCTGGAAGCTTTAGAAGTGAAGAGTAGTCAATATATTCTTGAAAGACAAAAAACAGAGGAGGCCATCGAGTGGTACAATAAGATTCTTGGTTTCCGAGCTGAATGTGGAGAAGGTAAGTATGAAATTTGTTAATCTTTGTCCAGGAGTTTATCTCCCTAACCATTGTTTTGTACGATCAAGGGGTCAAGTTTATCTTCGACAAAATTGATCGGAAGAACCCAAATGAGGAATACTCGTTCAGCATAAGGCTTGATAACGACACTTACAACTGTAAGTTCAAAGTTCACGTTGGCATAAGTTAAAATCCTCAAATATTTTATTTTCATTCTTCTTGATTTATACACTGAATTCTTTTGGTGATCTTCAGTACTGGACTGCAACACAATATTGGAAGGTATTCCTGAATTGATCATGGACTTAAATAAAACAAACGGCTTATTCAAGTTTGCAAGAATCATGAGAGAGAAGTTCCAGGTTGCTGCATCAAATGGTAAATTTTGCAATGACAATTTTAACTAGAACCACTGAATTGATCAAGTTCCTATTTGAAATCATTTCTGATGTAGTCAGATTCAGATGATTCTTTTCAGTATGACATTAAATTGCTTCTGATTAACCTAATCGAGTATTTTCTGTGTTCCTTTTTCTTCTTTTATCTGTCAAGTTGTAGTTCCTTTAGCTGGTATCATATTGACAACATTTGTTTTTTCTATGATTTAATTGCCTGAATCTTTAACATTTTTTGTCGCACATCAATCAGTTGATATTCACATGCAATAGGGGAAAATATCCATTCTTTGCTTGCCTTCACTGTGACTATTCTTTTGAGGTGAACTGGCAGCTTGTGCCAATAACAAATCATTTCCTTGATTGAAACTAATGATGCTTAATTGGAGAAACCTGTCATATACTTTCAATTTTCAGGTTCATGGTTGTGCTATTATCATGTTGTTTTAAATGCATTTTGCATATTACTTCCTATATAATTTACCTTCTCTACTTGAATTGTTTTGTATCTAGTGATAGTTCTGATCAAGTTGAGCACAGGTGTGCTAATTGCTAATCCACATGTTAGGTTTGAAAAACGGTTTGCCAAAAAAATTCAATGTTAAATCTCTTCTTTAATAAGCATCTGGTTTTCAAATTTGAACTCTAGGAGACAGAATCAGACCTTGAAGTTCATAAAAGGATTCTGAGTGACATTAAACGTATTCAAATAACAGAGCGAGCTTCATGCTCAGTTGCAGATCTGGGAGGATGACAATGCTCTGCACTCTAGTTCAATGCTTATGCACTACTTTGTTGGCAGAATTGCTTAGCAATCCAATCCTCATTTCTTGTGCTTGCATATATATTTCAAGAATTCTATTGTGATGTTGCTGAGCAAATGTAGGGCTTCTGCTGACTGCAGACATTTTTGCTAAGAATTTTCCCAGCAGTTTTGTCTTGTCTGTAAGCATTTGAATTGATGCTTCCTTAATTGCATCTGATGGAACATTTTTTGATTGCCTTACAGGAATGTTACCTACATCCATGTCTGTATATCCAGACTCATCTTCAGTTACAGTATCATCTGCACCACCAGCTTCTGTGGATAGTAAAAGTGAAACATCAGTGATGAAAAATGATCTTCGTGTTAAAGTTAATAATCATCAATATGATCCTCATAAAAAGGTCAACACAGGCCAACCTGCAATTCAGTCACCCAGATCTGTGTCAGCTTTGCGTCGCTCCCCACGTTTTCTGGTGATGTTTTGCAAACTTCGTTCACAATCAGCCTAGAACTGCAAAAAGACTAGATTTTAAGTGGCAAAACTCTTTCTTCATGTTAGCAAGTGACTTAGCATTTATCAACAAATCATCTTGTGCCTCTCTGCTTAGCTTGTATACTTGAGAATTAACAATTTTTTGTTTCGGTTCTGGACACACATGCATCTTGGAATATGATACTTGAACGTTTTGTTTCCCCCTTTTGTATGACTTGCCAATTTTGAAAGGAAAATTGAAAACCCTTTCCTTTTGATAAAATGAAAATATGTAGAATGCTTATTTAAATGTACCTAACCTAAAATTTATTTATTTATACTAGAGATCCTAGAGATTTTAGTGTCCGGCATACAAATGCAGACATTCTAATTCTTAGTGTTAGTAGTGAATAAATTGCATGAATATGGTATGTCGAATGTTTCTTCAGCTTTGGCTTCTTGCTGGCTAATTATACAATTGGATATGCATAGATAATTGATTTTTTTTCAGAATCTTTGGTGCAGTTATTTTATTTTGATACAATTTGAAGTAGATACTATATTGTTAGCTCCTTAATTTAGCATGTGTTTAGGCTGTTGATTTAATTTAGCATTTATTAAATTGCATGAATATGGTATGTCGAATGTTTCTTCAGCTTTGGCTTCTTGCTGGCTAATTATACAATTGGATATGCATAGATAATTGATTTTTTTTTCAGAATCTTTGGTGCAGTTATTTTATTTTGATACAATTTGAAGTAGATACTATATTGTTAGCTCCTTAATTTAGCATGTGTTTAGGCTGTTGTTTTAGTCTTAATTTCTTGGTTTTGATCAATATCAGAAGTTTGCTAATGCATCCCTCTCTCCTTTTTTGACTTCTGTTCTGCAACTCACTCGCCATATAAAATGTTCAAATAACAAAGTTTGTTTGTCATAAAATATTGGACCTTTTTGTGAGAGTTGCATTAACCTTGTCTCCTTTTCCCAGAGCTCATTGATAACTAGTGCTATTTAATGTCCTCTGTTATTTATATAACTGTTGTTAGTTTACCAAGCAACTGATATGTTGTTGCTGTTAATAATTTTTTTTGAATTGCTAGGATTGGTGTTTTGCAGGGAAGAAGGATTAATTGAGTTTGCAGTTGGTCAGAGAGATTATTTAATCTGTTTGTTATGTGCAATGGGATGTGCATATCAAAGAGATGAATATGTAAGAATGAACTTTCTTTAGCAACTTGTCTTGTTTATATATCATCTCTGGTGATGGCTTTTTGCGTTCAACGGTCGTGGCTTTCGGGTGTTGTGTGAAGCTGAGAACAAAAAGCACTGTTGCACAAAAATTTATGAATGTAATTAGTTCCTAAATAACTCTTGCAAGATCTTAATGGCCAGATACTGACAACTCAGCGTGTAACTTGGATACATACTTTTTCTTTTGTTCCACTGGCAAGTCTATTTTATGTATGATCAGAGAACAGAAGTCTTTTTTTTTTTTTTTTAATGTATCAGCGTTTCTATGCATCCAACAAAAAGATCAGGTGAGAAAATGCGATCGTAAATATGAGGGGGGTGAAAAGTCAAGCGAAAAGAATGTTAGATTGCACATGAAAGAGGATATGCATGGATTGTTTGGATCTGTACAAGTCTATTTATTGGCTCAAAAAGCTTGTCTAAATTATTAGTTTGATTGCATGATAATGTATTGTATGATGAATTAATATTGACATATCTTGGCCTCTTAAATTGCGATATCTATGGATATAGTGCTCAGATAGGTGGATGATGCCAATTTTAATTTTCTCCAGGAAGAGAGTGAGAGTGTTGAATTAATTTTTATATCGTTGATATCTGTAATTTTTGTTTTTTTTAATCTTCTCTTTCTCTCCACTAGTTGTTGTTAAAATTGGTGATCGGTCTAATACGGAGAAGCAGATTTGATCTACCTCGTCTTTGTAATCTTACCCCATTAGAGATAGATATATGAATCTTAGAGATCTCGAAGCGAAAGCCTCAAATTGACGAGTCTCAACAAAGATTTGAGAGGCTATTTATGTAATGGTCTTTCGTACGTTCAAAGCCAACAAATAAATATCCTATTTATTGTTATATGAAATTCTTAAATCGTCTGCTTTTGGTATCATTCCATCCTCCTCTTAAACATATGTTTACTTAAAATGATTTATAACAACAAACCTCTGTGGCTTCTTTTGTACGTACGATAGATGCAATGTATTTATTTCATGAGGATAATATCAATCAATATAACAAAAAAAATGTAAAATCCTCCATAAACGTAAAGATAAAGAAGATATTGAATTATTATTATTATTATTATTATTATTATTATTATTATTATTATTCATTTATATAAATAAATAAATGGAGTCGCTGAGAGGAATGAACGGATGCACGTCATGCAACGTGTTTCAGCAAAATATTGCATGCTGCCTCACGTACGCAAGAAAGCAGCAGAGTTGACGTACCACCGAGAAGGTAGTAATAATGTGGCTTGTGCATTCATTGGTCAAAATTTGCATGCTGCGTATGGCTTTAAACACGGATATCAATCCATGGGATGGATATCAACCCATGGGATGGGATGCATCGACAAATTGATCTATTCAATTAGATGAGTATACCTATGGATCGATGTGTAGAAACTGTTTTGTTTGGAGAGAAGAAAGGATATTTAGGGTATTATAAAAAATTAAGACACCACATGTGAACGAAAAATCTAATGTTTTTTTTTTATAAAAATAGTTACCATCATTATGAGATTATAGTGATTTAGATATATTTCAATTTTAATTTTAATTACGCTATATATTTGTATATATTTTTTAAATTTATTTATCCTGGAAGCACTTGGCAGTAAGTCATTGCTCAGTTGAGTTTTGTGGCATCTAAACATGCCATTTAAAGCCAGCAACAAATATTTCATCATCAGTTCAAATTGTGAGCAGAAGCTTATTTTTCATCACCAGAATATCTAACTACACTAAGCTAGTTTTGGTTTAATTCCCCATCCTTCAGCTTTATTCTAACATTTTATTCACCATGATATATATCATGATTGGATATTTCTCTTCACTCTCATGCTTCTTTGCATTCCTCCTTTGCAATATAGCTTTCTTGTCTGCCCCTTCCTTATTACTTTGTGATTACAAAAGTTAGAAATTGGTCATGGAAATTCAGAATATTATAACTAGAATTCTCATATATATATATATATATCTGAAGATGCTACAGTTCTTGACAATGTTTTATCCTGATTCCTACAGGCCTATAAAGGAGAAGTGCCAAAGTCAAATAAAGTCTGTAGCTAATGTTAAAAGAGAAGGTTAAGAACTGGTTTTGTATAGTGCAAGCATATAAAAGATTAAATGGGCTGAGTGAAACCAGCAAAATATCCCATCTAGCATAGTGGAAGCATGGGCAAGAGAACCTAACACTTCTCACAGCAAATTTGGGGACCTTGTGGTTGTCAGACATCAGATGAGGAGGCATTTCCAAATGAAGCTTTGTCCATTAATAGGATGTCACTCCTCATCTGTTGTGAGATAAGAATGGTATTATTTATCTGTTGTGAAGGAGACAGCTTTAGGTGATTGAAAGTTACTTCCATGGCCAGCATTTTTTTGGTGATTTAGAGGCTTGCAGAAAAGCCTTGCTTGACACAGTACAACCCATCAACCATGTGAAGACTCCATGGTGGGGTGGGTTGACTACTTGGGTTGACCTTTTCCTTTTATGTGTTGGTTTCTGTGAAAAATAATTTATAGTTTCTATCATCCCTATCACATGGTCAATACCTTATTCAACATAATCAAGTATTCTTTTTGTATTATTCCCACCATCACATTGTCCAACATACTGAATCTTATTACTCTTCTTGTTCGTATGTCATTGTCTGTGACCTCTGGATGTCATGGAAGAGACTTTGGCGGTAGAAAGGGACCTCAATTAATGATTAACAATGATGGGCTTTGGTAAATCTATCGATTAGGTAACTAAGACTACAAGTAGTCTCCTTTTTTTGGGGTACAGCATGATGTGATTTGCTTACTTAGAGAACTCCCTGATGGAAGCAGGTTAATGGCTGGACTTTAGTCGACGACCACAAACAACACATGACAATGAAACGTTGACCCATGGAATGATTCAACTAGGAAGAGTTGACTCCACCATTTAGATCATTGCTGACTGACGTTGTTGAATTGTTCATAACAAGCTCCCCTTCTTCCTGAATGAGATCTGATGTTGGAATATTATCACCGTAATGAACATAGTAAGATCAAATTATTCCGAGAGGAACGTTCAAAAGCAAACCAGCAAAGCCTAAATAAAATTTAATACTTTTGTTTTTTTAATCTATTCGTTCGTCTATCGAAAAAAAATTAAAATTTTCATAACGTGAGATCGAATTATAAATAGGTTTGAGTTATATAAATTTATGTCGAAAGAAAAATATCAAAAACATCAACAACAGGCAATCACAAGCTAAATCTTTAATCAAACTCTAATTTTTATTTATTTTTATTACAAATAAATCTTTCCATTCTTAATTCTTAGATTCTTTCCTATAAAAAAAAATAGTTATAAATTGAATGGCGATCTCTTGTTTTTTTGCAATGCACAAATACAAAAACAAGGTGAATGATATTTATTTCTGGATGCCCACATTACAACATTAGACTAATCGTGGGAAGAATTACATGAACCAGACAAAAGCCCCACAGCTACGAACGAATCCCTTCCCATGTCATTTTGTGTGCTGATCTAGCGGCGCCCCCAACCAGTCCAGTCCAGTCCAGTCCACCGATCCCGACGATTAGGTTAGGCAGTCACAGATGTCTCCATTGCAACCTTCCCCGAGTGCCTGATGCTGCCTGATTTCTCAGCCTTCTCCCACAGCTCCGGCAGCGCCTCCCTGATGTTGTGGATGCTCTCCAAAGCATGGTCCGCGCCTTTCACTCTGTGTGAAGTCCCCACCTGCATCCATCCACCCACGAATGAGAGACTCGTGGGACATGGACATGAACTCGATTGCAGGGCTCCCACCCAGTTCATGCCGAAGAGACCTACCAGTACGGTCTGCAGACCGATGCGTTTTCCTGATCGAATGTTCCTTGCACTGTCATCAAAGAAAACCTGCAACACTCGCTCCGTCAGTGAGTCTCCCCTTGGTGCTAAAGAAGCGTAATGGAGGTCAATAAGATGGGCGATGGCATCGTACACTTCTTTGGGGGTCGATGTTTGCGAGCCTCAGCGCGTGCTCCATGGCTTCCACGGACGGCTTGCACAGCACCGGCGTCTTGGGTAGTTCGATTCCGCTAGTGTCAGGCTTCGAGAAGTGGTCGACGATGTCGAAGATTTTGCTTGAGGTTTGTGTGCCGCAGGAAGAGGACGGTGGATTCAGAGTCTCGAAGCATATGACCCCTTCGAAGCAGTCTTCCAGCCCCAGCTTCTTGAGCACCTCAGCAGCGTGGACCTCGTCGCCGTTCGTGAACACCTGTTTTGCAGATTGATATGGCAGAAATGAGACCTCAAGCGAGAGAAAGAGAGAGAGAGAGAGAGAGAGAGAGAGACAGCGTTCGTGGTTTTGTCCTGTGCATCGTTCGGGAAACTTACGACTTTGCGCATTGGAAGGCTCAGCAAGAGCTGCCTAAGAACAGGGTCTGGCTTCAACTTGTTATACGGCAATCTTCCATGAACGAAGCTGTGGTAATCGTCATAGTCGAAGTCGTAGCCGATGGCCTGAGCAACAAGAACAACGCAACGATGGGTTTCAGTGCAGGAGCCGAAGTAATCACCGGTAAGAACAGAGATGAGCAACTTGTCAAGGTACCCTTAGACCAGCCATTGTCGTGCCGTAGTTCTTGTATAGAACATCGCACAGCTCCGGTATCTTGCTTTCCTCGATCCCAAGTTTCTCGTGCATGTAATCTAGAGAACGATGGAAACGATCGTATCAGGAAAACGATGGAACCAAGGAAAAGTCAAAACACAGCGGAAGGAAAAGGGCCAAAGGAGACCGTCGTCGTCGTACCTCCAATGTTCTTACGGCACTCGGTTGCGATGCCAGAACTCAATGGGTAGAGAGTGTCATCGAGATCTGCAAACACAACCGACGACAGGGAATCAACGTTCTGCAATCACCGCAGCGACGAAGAAGCCACGGATGCAACGCGAAAGGCCAAAGCCGAGAACTTACCGAAGAGAAGGCAATCGTATGTAGCCCTCTGAGCCTGCCGGTAGTGGTCATCGAATTCCATCTTGATCTGTCGGAAGAAGCGAAAACACAAAGACAGAGTAAGCGACGATCGAAACGATCACCGAAAGAAGCAAAATTTTTTGACGACTCGTCTCAACCGGCAGATCGAAGGAAGCAATCAAAGAAAGCAAGCTCCTTTTTCGTAGAACGGGTCGGCCGACCTTATTCCAGAGGCCAAGGAAGCGGAGCTCACCGGAATCAGAAGACCGACGACGTCGAGAGACAATGCAGGGCAGAACACGGGGCGGAGAAACGGAGGGAAGGGTGAAGAAAGCAAGATTTGGTGTCCTCTACGAAACAGAGCGTTGGAAACAGAGGGCGAAGGGGAAGAAGAAAGGTCGGGGTGCGTCGGCTTAAATAAGGCGACGCGTCGCCCCTCTAAACCGCAATTAGGAGCCTCGACGATACGTTTACGGGGTCAATAATAGCGATTTTACTAAGAATAAGAAGCACAATTAAACCGAGGGAACCCGGAAACAGCGTGGCTGCTTCACCGGTCCGTCCAGGTGTCCGTCGCTGATTGGGTCGGTGGTAGCTTCTAGATACCGACCACGCGGATGTCGCGTTCCCACCGGGGCGTGGACGGACGGAACTACCCCTACTGCGACATGGATAAATCTGGACCGTGGGAAGGAGGTTGGGCGGTGAAGATGGGAGGCTTCGCGTGCGGGTCACGTTGTTGCAGTGGCTCCAAGAGAGACGTGTAGAAAGGGGAGAGGGTGGCGTGAGCTATTTTTTAGGCATTAAGCGATGCTTTTTTTATTTTTTTTCTTCGATTTTTTTTTTAGTCTTTTGGGTGATCGTCATAAATAATCTCTCTATTTATTTATGTTGAAAAAAACGAATGTCAATATCTTAGAGAATTGATTTGATTTATTGAGTACGATACTTTATCCCACTTTAAAAAGGCCAAAATCTTCACTGTTTTTTTTATTATTCCGAAAATAATAATAAAAGATAATTAAAAGATGTTTGGAAATTTAAGGGCCATTTATTTTATTTATTTATTTATTTATTTTGATCCTCTCAAAGAGACCGAAGGGGATCAAAATTTGGTGGTGTGCTGCAAAAGTGAATTAAAGAGGTGAAGTTGCTGCAGCCAATGGAAGATTGGACTCGTAGAAGAGCTCTACACCTTTGTAGCTGTCAGTCATGACAAGAATGCATGAGATTTGCAGGTAACAGTCACCTTCTGTGATCTGTCACTTGGTATTCGTATTAGGGGAGGAGAAGAGGCAGCTGAAACCTGCAGACTTCAATTGCTGCACTCATAATGACATCGATTAGACGACCACATCTGTGGCCACACTGCTCTTCACGTGATATTTTTTTGTGTGATACACACAGATCCACGTTTTCCTGAGATGAAGATGTTATGCTTGCGAGTGCCACAATAATTGGGTGACGGGAACAGAAAAGCCATCTGAGTTGATGGCCGATGAACTCCTTCGGAATAGAGCTTCCTCCCCTACCGTTGCCTATTGTCTGGTGGTACTCATTAACACCATCTCTTTCCTTCAAAATTCATGCCTATCCAATGAGCTGCGATGAGATGGGGCCATTCAAATAATTCAGTCCCGGAGAGAAGATTTAGTGGGAGAAATGATGCTGCTGCTGCTGCTGCTGCACAGGAGTTGTAACATGGAGGAAACTGGTTTTAAGCCACTGCAACAAGTGCAGTGGAGTCGGCTCCCACATCCAAAGGTGTTGCTGCACGTGAAATGGTCACATGATGAGTACAAAGGTGGAGGAGGAGGGAGAGTGTAGAGATAAGATCAAGACACAGCATCAATTATTTGCTTGTGTCTCATCAACGAGGGATTGTTTTTAAGATGCAGTTCCTGTGATGTGTTTCACATGATTAGGTCAGAGAACACTAAAGAATGCTGCACCTTTCTGCAACTATTTCAGAAAGCGGTGTGTCTCCGGTAGGTTAGGATGAACATAACAGATGAGTAAGTAATATGAAATGAGGACTTGCTTGCATCGATGGCCTTTTTCTTTATTCGACAAGTGCGTACACAAGTAGATTTCTTCATGCATGGCCTTTGTTTCCGGCAGATGCAACCACAAGCTTATTGAGTATGAAACAAGCAGAAGCTGATGGTTTTACAGACTAAGATTGGCTACATTATTTGCCTTGACATTTGGCTGTCGAAGTCATAATTTGCCTCTGCAAGTTTCCTAGTTTCTCCAAAAACCATTTAATGCCATCTTGGATACAATTCCAAGCTATCTATCTATATATAATGCTTCAACTGTTGGTACTACATCACATTAAAGCATGATAGCTTAGTATTTGCCAAATACATGGGATGGATTTGTTTATATCTAAACATGCAATTCACAGGCCAATTATTTGAAAGTGACCAACCTGTCCTGATATGAACTCATAATTGTTGCTGGTGCAATCATGAAGACCTTGAGATGTCACACCAGAAACCTGGAAGACCGACCTTGTAGGTCACCTCCAGATCTAGTGGCCGGTGATATCAGTAGGTCATGAACACACAAGAACACAGATTGAGACTTCCTCTTTCACTCAAACCGTACAGGGACTTTGTGAAGCTGATCCCTTGTAATTTCCAATGCAAGTCTTGGGATGTCCTTGGAAAAGCAAAATGAGAATTGCATGATGTGTTCCATATTTGTTTGAGCTAAATAAATGCTCTTCATCAAATTACAGGAACAAGTGGCAAAAGCCATCTGTGCACCATGTAACATCAACAGTCACAATTCACATTATGCATCAAAAGAGTATGGTTTAAATGCACAAAAGAACTAATCAAAAGCTTTTTCTATCAGTTGCACTTTTTTCTCCTCTTTTGTCCTTTTTCTTTAGCAGAATATATGGACAAGAATAAAGAAAATGGTGTCATTCAATCATTGGTGGCAGAGCACAGTGGATGAGAGACCTTCAAACATAGGAAAGTCTCCAATAATCAGGTCAAGACTTTCTCCCCCTAACAACATATGGTGGGGGGAGATTTCCAGTCTTCAGCAACAAAACACAAACATCGACTCATTATTGAGATTCTGATCTGTATGTACAATTACAATATGTTATATCTAATGAAGACACTGATCTGTGCATTTCCTTAATCTACATGAACAAAGAAAAATCTGATAAAAGTATTTCAAAAGCATGCATCAGAGACATGGTGCCAGCCACATGATCCTTCATCGTCCAATACCACATCTTTTGGAGGATCCATGTAATCTCTTCTTAAAGATCATGATTGAACCTGTCATTGCTTGTTATTTTTTCTTGACTTGATCTGGACCAAGTCCTGCTGATGTGGGAAGTCCTCCTCCAGTAGCAGCTCAGGAACGAAGACAACCCTTCCTTTCTCAATCTCCTCACCAATAATAATGGCTTCCTGTCTTATTGTTATAAACTTTGGTCAATTCAAACATATCATCTCTCTCTAGGATAAAGAGAAGAGCCCAATCTTGTCACTCAAACCATAAACTGAAATCATCTTCATCACTTTTTTCATCTCTCTAAGATGAGGATAAGAGCTCAATCTTGCCACTCAAACCACAAACTACAACTCGAGCATGAGTCATCTTGATCACTTTCATCTCTCTAAGATGAGATAAGAGCTCAACCTTGCCACTCAAACCACAAACTGCAACTCGAGCATGAGTCATCTTGATCACTTTCATCTCTCTAAGATGAGAGGAAGAGTCCAACCTTATCACTCAAACCATATACTATAACTCGAGTATGAGTCATCTTGATCACTTTTGTCTCTCTAAAATAAGGAGAAGAGCATAACCTTGTCACTCAAACCACAAACTATAACTCGAGTATAAGTCATCTTGATCACTTTCATCTCTCTAAGATAAGGAGAAGAGCTCAACCTTGTCATTCGAACCATAAACTACAACTTGAGTACGAGTCATCTTGGTCACTTTCTCAAGGTCATTGTCGACTCCAATTTTAAGTCTTCTCCAACATAATCTTGGAGAGCATAAATTACACATATAATTATATTTGTTGATCTCATAATATTTAAGATAGTATAAAGCTCAATCAGTAATTGAAGCAATTGAGATTATATATTTTGATTTCTATGTATTCATACATCAAAGTGTACTATTATAGTGTCAATTATACCAAATCAATATCCACAAATCAAAAAGACCACTTGAGATAGCACCTCAGCTCATCTATCCATCAAACTCGCAACACATAACATACAACAACAATAAAAATCGTAATATCTCAACTATTTAAGATTGACTATATAAATCTTTTGTTGTTACTGAGCTATATATTAACTCTTTATGTTGTTTGAAGAATCGCATAATTCTTCCAGCAGACTACCTAAAAAAGATCATTACAACTAAGAAACTAAAATTCCCCGACACAAAAGTAAATTGACATATATTTAGTTAAAACATGGCACAATGACTAGTAACATCGAGATGGAAGGTTTGAAGCATATCATCTAAGTCAAAGAGCTGCATTAGTGGTGTTTACTTAATATTTGCAAGCTCATGCAGGTATCAGCAGTTCCAAGTTGTCTTCCTATTCATACAGTAAACAAACTTGGAACTTTCATGACGAGGGAGAGATACAGAACAGGAACAACAGAGGTGGCAAATTTAGGAAGGGAACAGAGTTGTATTGTTGTGTGTATCTGTGTGAGCAGGTTTTGTTGGATCAAGCTGACTGAGACCTTACACAAAGCCCACTCCAAATGTTGCTCAAGTTGGCTCGTTCATGAATTAGATCAAACTAGTTCATCATCTTGTTTTAGTTGATCTCAAAATCCTGGTTTCAACCCTCTATAAATGAAGGGAGATGAGATAGAACTATGAGAGATTGGAAGTAACTGATGATGAATAGAAACTTTTGGTTTTCGAGTATCTCTATTGATCTCCTCTATCATCTCATTAATCGAGGGTTTATTGAAGTCTATCACACTTTTTGGAAAATTATCTGGCAGATGTGAGTTCTCTCAATGATTAATTTCTCTGATATGTGCCCCCTTTTTCTCCTCATTGGTTTCTCTCACACATGCACCTGTTCCATGTGCTCACCTAAACTAGATTGCCAAGATCTATGCTTGTCGGATGGTAGGTGGAATTGGCCCTCAGCACCCAAACAGTTGACAATCTTTCACGAGAGATGACAAAAGTTCGGATTCATCTCACACGTTTGAAGCTTTTCTTACTTATGTCATCCTTTTGTTCATCCTGTAAACTGTTCTTGCAAGAGTCGTTCTTTGTCATATGATGGCAAACTCCGGTATTAGCATAAGGTGCATCAGCATGGCATTCTGATATTAATCTATGCAAATACATATCTTTAACAGATGTGGTTAACTACACATCTTACACTTCCTTTATTTGTCTTTTTTGTCAGCTCACATGATGCTAAACCCTCTGCGCATGTACTGCTACCAACTTGGCACTCACATTATGGTAGAAAGAACATCCAGATCAAGGAAGGCCGAGCCGGTGGTCCATGACAGGGAAGAGTAGGACGGAGAAGATGCCGGAGACGAAGGACAAGGGTCATATGATGAGGTGGTGGAGTTGCATGGCTTTCTCACCAGTAAGGGCACAACATCTTCCAGCAGTCCTTCTGAGCTCTGCAACACATCGTCCAGAAGTCCATGCTGCAGAACATCCTCCACGGTAACTTGACCTGCAGGCGGTGGGCCTACTACTGTCCCATCCACCGCAGGTTGCGACTGCCGAATCGCCGGTGGGTTCTGTGTTGCAGGCTCCGCCGCAGTGGACTGGCATTTGAGCTTCTTTGCTACATGGAGACTGGTGTCGGAGTGATCCTGCGGCCGAGTGAGGAGGAGATGGGAGTAGGTGTAGTGAAGGTGAAGGCCCTCGTACGTGACGATGAGCAGTTCTGGGTCTTCCATGGACCTCTCCACTTGCTTCTTGGCATTGCATCTCGGGTTGGTGCATCTGTAGTAACTCCTGCCACCAATTCAAGCAAATCACAGGCCACCATCAGACGTAATATCTTTAAATCTCAGAGCAGGTTGACGGTAATAACAACAGTCGATAGGCAGAGCAGTGCATGTGTAGCTTTTGCTGTTACTTTGAATTCTGCGGATTCCAATTCAAGAAAGGTGGTGGGGTAGTGCAGGTTATTAATGTGTTTTGGAGGGCAACAGAGGAAGACTCATACACCGTCTCCTGATTCATGGAAGGTGAAGTGATTGCAGAGGTAGTTCTCAGGTGCTGAAGAAGGAAAAGAAGCATCTTAAAGGTTGGAAAGCTTTTCTTCTTGTTGGCTGCTGTCAGATGTGACCTGCGAAAAGATGCCTCGAGGCTTTTTGCCGATTTGACGATGTTAGGTGGTAAGGACGTGTCTGTCACTGTATCTCACAAATTTAGTTGTCATCTTCTGGCGGAAGATTGACGTTGATTTTGGTTGGAAGAAGTCTAGTTTAGAACGGAGGTGGAAGAAGTTAGCTGAATCAAGTGATGGTGGGAAAGAATTGGTGGTGGCATAGCAACAAACCTCGGATTGGGACTATTCTTGATAGATTTCTGCCCGTATTTCCTCCATTTGTAGCCATCATCATCAAGCCCATTGCCGCAGGTCTTGATTCTGAACACATACTTGTGCTCCATCTTGCCCAGGCCCTTGTCCGGTGAACAAACACTGCAAGAAAATGACTAGATATCATCAGACTGAAACAAAGATAAACAAGATGAAGAAGAAATGGCTCGGGAAAGTACATGGGTCGAGCACTGCACCGGCCACCGGAGTCACCACTCTGGAAGGTGAGCGACAGTGCACTTTCGATGTCACTGATGGTTGGGCCTGAGTAGACTGCAGAGATGAGCTTGTTGATGATTGATTCCTGTTGTGCAACAGACTGGGACTCTGCAACCTCGGAAGAGATGAACTGGGAGCTCGTATCCTCCTGCAGCTCCCTCATGATCTCCACTTGAGAGTAATCGAAATCATCAAACCAACTGGTCTCTGCTTCTGCAACTTCCTCCATCAGAAATGAAGTGAAGAGAAGTGATAGGAGGGAGATACAGAGTGAGACAGAGGGTGATAAGGACTTGTGGCCTTGTGTCTTGTATCATGCAATGCTCCGGCTTTTAAAGGTAGCATCAGTCCACAGATTTACCGTAGCCTTTGTCTTCTTTTTTTTTCTCATTGTTACTATTTGACTCCGATGAGGGTCCACCTGATCTACGACTGGCGTTTACAGATGCAATGGTCAACCAGGATGGATCATTCAACTCCATCTCCTTTGTCAGCTCTATGTGAACTCTCTCAACTCTCCATGTATATGTTCTTGAAACTGTACGTGGATGAAACGTGAATGTTACCTGTCACAGGAACTGGCAATGCATGTGAGTTGGAGTAAGATTTGTTTTACGTGTGGGTTGACTTTGGAAGGAGGGGAAAGGGAGGTAGAAATGAGATGTCCCAAGAAGAAAACAAGAGAAATTAATGATTAGGGAGATGGGGGAGAGAGAGGAGACAAGGAGGTTGACCTGCAGGCATGGGCAGCCAGGTTGTACCAAGGAGTGGTAGGAGATGAGGCAGAGTCAGCGGCAATGTGGTCGTACCAAGGAGAGATACAGCGGACCACAAGAGTGTTCGAGGTGCAGGAGGAGGCGGAGGAGGGGAAACAAGTCAACGGGCGGCGGGGCCCTTGGCGTGGAGACGGATCACGTTGCTGCTTAGGGTTTTGTCCGGTTGCTTCACGCGACACATATGAAGCGGCTTGGATTTGTCTCCCGGCATCTTATACACGAGCTGTAGCTGCGACACACTCTTCTTGCCCACTTCGCCTGGCGAGCCCGTCCCCCGTCTCTGCCAAGGCAGGGAACAGGGTTTTCGAGCCGCGGGAATTGGCCTGGCAAGGTGGGACCCGCACACCGCGTCAGTGACTCAGTTGCCTGATTCGTGGGGAACGGCAGGTAGCCCAAGCAACACAACTCGGTGGATTGTGTGAATTTGCATGGAATGGGCCTTCACGTTATGGCCACCGCTCATGTCAGGGACAGCGTACAATCTGCAGAAAGAAAAAACAATATGTATATGGAATCAAGAGCAAAAGAAATCACCATCTGCAGGTGAGCACCAAGGTTGCTGAAGCAATGAAGTCGAGAATCTACAGGCACACTTGGAGTGACGGCACTCTGCTGCGGTACGATATATGATCATTTCATTCGACGAGGAGACGATAGACACGAGTTGGCAGCCACGTAAGAACGCAGTCGCCACTGGTCTGAGGAGAAAGGGAGATCTGGGAATATCCTTGGGAAAAGCCAAACGGAATCGTCATCTCTCTCTCTCTCTCTCTCTCTCTGCTTCTTTGGCAAGTGGTCGAGGTGAGGAAGGAGGAGAAGCCTTGGGGTTTCTTTGGGCACCATGGATTGCGATGTATAACTGTTACTGTTGTTGTGGCACTACACTTGCTTCACTCTTCTCACCCTCTCCATTTGTGTGCGCGCTTCATGATGCAATGACGAGTCATCTCTACCACCCTCGTGAGATGCTTAGCCTATTTAAACCACAGCTCTTGACAAGATATCTCCCACCAGTTCTCTTCCTGTTGGCTCATTCTTTTATGAGCTCATCTTCCCACTCAGCAACTTTTAGAGAATGGGTTTCTTTTGCCTCTCTCGGGAGAAGTACTCTTGTGTCTCTTTGGATGAGATAAACAGAAAGAAATTTTATATACGAACAAATGTAAATAAGTTATAATATATAAAAAATAAACAGAAATTATAATAAAATAGAATATTAAGATTTATATTAAAAAAAATTTCAATACGAAGGATAAAAAATTATGAGACAAATAAGAAAAAAATTCACTATAAAAATAATGAATATATAAATATAATTTAAATAGGCTAAACATCTCATAATCTCTTATCTAAAAATTAAACAACAATAATAAAAGATTAACTAAAATATAAGGATTATATTATTGTATACAATATCCAAAATCTTTCCCAGTAATCATAATAAGAGTTTACTATAAATCCGATCTAACATGAGATCATAACACTTATTCCATTTTCATTTTCTCTTATTTTTCTATCATTTTCTCCTCTCTTTTTTTAATCACGTTGATGCAGTTTTTCAGCCCTATTCATAGCCATTGCTGCCCTCCTTTTTTCTTTCTTAGCCGCCATACCTATAAGTTAAGGTTTAGTTAAAGAAAAGTAAGCTTTGGGTTACCAAAGCCCACTATGAACTGAACTAATGGGTTGTTAGCACATAAGGGGGGCTATCCCATGACTCTTCAATGTGAAGCTATGCCGACCAATTGTTAGCACATCTTCTGTTTTTCTTTCGGTAAATTCTTTGTTAACATGTTTGCTCCATTATCATCTGTATGAATTTTCTGAAATTACAATTGCTTCTTTTTAAGTATATTTCGAATCTAATGATATCTGACATCTATATGCTTTGACTTGAAATAAAAAGTTGGATTCTTATACACATGGATGGGGCTCTGACTATCACAATACATCACATAGTTTTCTTATTTTAACCCTAATTTCTATAAGAATTCTTTCATCCACAGTATTTCTTTGCAAACCTCTATAGTAGCGATATATTGTGGAGAGAGCAATACACTTTTAAAATCTAGATTGCCATGACATGGCTCTCCCCTATAAAAGTAAATACAAAACATGATGTAGACTTCCTCGTACCAATATCTCTTACCATATCTACATATGTGTAACTTGTCAACATAAGTAGTCCACCTCCAAAGCTTAAATAAATTTTAGAGCTCCCTCTGATATATCTAAAAATCTACTTCACTACTGCACATTGCTCTTTGCCTGGATTTGCAAGAAATTTGCTAGTAACACCTACTGCATATGCAATGTTTGACCTTGTATATACTATCGCATACATTAAACTTCTAACTACTTAAGCATAAGGAACCTTTAAATTTTCTCATTCTTCTCATCACTTGACAGACTCTGCTCTAAGCACAACTTGAAGTTACATGAAAAAAGAAAACTAATTGACTTTGCATTACTCATACTGAACCTTTCTAATACCTTCTCAATGTATTTCTCCTGTGACAACCAAATCTTTTTATTTTTTCTGTCATGAGAAATCTGGATGCCTAATATTTGCTTTGCTGGCCCCATGTCCTTCATTACAAAGGACTCACTCAGTTCTTTATTCAACCTATCAATTATAGAAATATCTTTCCTAAGGATAAGTATATCATTAACAAAAAATAAGAGAATAATAAAATCCTCACCAAACCATTTGATGTATACACAAAAATCTGAAGTTGTTCTTTGTATCTTTTTTTAGTCATAAATTAATCAAACTTTCTATATCTCTATCTTGGACCTTGTTTCAACCCATACAAGCTCTTCCTTAACTTGTAGACAAAATTTTCTTTACCTTTGATTTTGAAGTCTTCTGATCGCTCCATATTATTGAATCTCAGATTTTGATGATAAAATCAATTGATAAATTTGTGATCTAATCTATGTTTTGAGTGACGCAGGATTAGCTTTGATCAAGGAGAGGCAAATTGATTAAAGTAGGAGGAATCGAACGTTGGGCCAGAATTGAACATGTTAGAAAGATTGGACGTCGGGCCGGAGGATCGATCGATGTACCGACAGAAAGACTTCGTGTCGTGAGTTCGGGCATCGGGCTAGAGGATCATATATTGCGCCAAGGAGATCGGAAGTTGTGGAGTCAATATGTCGATTGGGCAATACGCCAAAGGAAAGGACGATGAGCCAAAGGATCGGACAAAGCGTTGAGAGAACCAATGCATGCCGGACAACATATGATTTGTGGTTTGTAATAATTTATCTAGATTAAGTTAGTTTAGGTCTAATTGAGTTAGTATTGGGATGAAATAATGCCAACTCAATTAAGGGCTCGTTGGGCTTGATTTGAGGCTATTTTGAGCCAAGTGAGGCCTATGCAGCAACCCTTAGCAAGCCCAAGCGGTGGCATTGCCTGGGACTCGACCTCCTAGGTTGTATAGGCGATAGTACCACCCGTCAAACTATTAGGTAGTGGTACTGCCTAGTACTAGCGATGGTATAGCCCAATACTACCAGTACCTCGAAAACCTAAGATGAGTGTAATCTTGAGAGCTCCTCTCCTCTTCTCTAAGAGTGTAATTTCTGTTTAAGGGAGGGTTAAGTGGTTATTGTTGAATCTCAGATTTTGATGATGAAACTAATTGATTGTGTTTAGATGTTTAACTGCATTTTGAGTGATGCAGGTCTACTCGATCAGGATTAGACAGTTGACGTAGAAGGAATTGACGTTGCACCGGAGGAGATCACGTTAGGATATTGGACGGTAGAACGCTTCGGACGTCGGGCATCGGGCCAAGGAGAGCGGAATTGCACCAAGGATATCGGGGTTGCGGAGGTCAACCGCCGATTGGGCAACAAGCCACAAGAGTGGACGATGCGCTGAAGAATCGGACGAAGCGCCAACCAATGACGTGCCGGGCAACAGAATGTCAATTCGCGTTGTAATAATTGTCTAGATCGGAGTAGAGTTTTGGCTTGTGTGTGCAGGATTAACTACGATAACGATGAAGACATAAAGCGAAATAAAGTGCCGGAGTCAAGCGCGAAGGATTCATTGGGAGTTCGAGAGTTCGACGGAAGTCCGAAGGTTCGTCGGGAATGCTGCCGGAACTAGCCGAGAATGAGTAGGGAGCTTGCTGAAGGGTTTTTCGGAAGCTCGCCAAAAGGTTCGTCGGAAGTTCACGGAGCTCACCGAGAAAGATCGGAGCTTGCCGAAGAAGCTCGTCGGAACTCGCCAAGATCAAATCGTGAAGTCTAGGAGCTTGCCGGGAGTCCGCAGAATGGTTTCCGAGAGTTTATCGGAAGACCGCCGGAAGTTCGCCGAAAGCTCGCCGGAAGAAGTCTTGACTTATGGACTTTGTAATAGCTTAGAAAATGTCTTTAAATTTGTAGTTAGTATGTTAATTAGGGCTAGGATTAGGTGTTAATCCTATGACCCAAGTAGGGGCCAATTCGGCCCAAGTTCGGACTGGTTTGGGCCAATTTTGGAGCCCAACCAGTGAGCTGAAATAGTGTAGGCGGTGGCACCGCCTAGACTAGGCGGTGGCACTGCCTAGAGGCCTAGACTAGGCGGTGGCACCGCCCAGAGGCCGAGAGCTGGGCGGTGGCACCACCTGGGCTGGGCGGTTGCACCACCCAGCACCCGAGAGCTAGGCGGTGGCACCGCCAGCATCGGGAACATAAGAGAATTCAAATTTTTGGAGCCCAAATTTGAATCCTCTTGAGGCCTATAAATACCCCTCAATTCTCAGCAGAGAAAACAACCTTTTGAGAAGCTAGAAATTGAGAAAATCTTTAGGAAAAGTCTTGTTTTCAATAGCTTGAGTGTTCACCTCCTTTCTTTCCATTGGAATCTTTGTAAAAGGGTGAACCACTTGTAAGAGGTTGTAAGAGGGGTGTAAGAAGGAGGTTGATCTTCGCCTAGTAAAGGAAGATCGTTAGTGGATGCCGGTGGCCTCGACGGAAGAGGAATCGGAGGAGTGGATGTAGGTCACGATTGACCGAACCACTATAAACTACCGTCTTCTCTGGTTTGCATTTACTTCCTGCTATTACCTTACTGCAAACTCCTTCAATAGCTTACTGCCTTCAATACCTTTTCCTACGCTTTCAATCTAACCATATTTCCGGAATCGGTTTTCAACATACAAAGAAATTTCAGAAATCGACGTAGTTTTTACCCCTGCACTAATTCACCCCCCCTCTTAGTGCCGCTCCGATCCTAACAATTGGTATCAGAGCCCGGTATTTCTCATTTCGGATTTACACCCGAGAGAAATGGCTCTTCATGGCTTTCAAGAGGACTTTTCGGTTTTTCGTCCACCGTTGTTTAACGGATTGGACTACACTTATTGGAAAACTCGAATGAGAGTTTTCTTGATTTCTATGAATTTGGATTTATGGAATATTGTTGAAAATGGTTTTCAACTTCCCTCTAAACCGATGAACGAATGGTCGGATTTGGAGAAGAAGTATTTTTCTTTAAACGCAAAGGCTATGAATGCCTTATTTTGCGCTTTGGACAAAAATGAGTTCAATCGGATTTCTATGTGCGAAACGGCTTTTGATATTTGGCGAACACTTGAAATCACACACGAGGGAACTAGTAGAGTCAAAGACTCGAAAGTTAACATTTTATTGCATGATTTTGAGCTTTTTCGAATGCAACCAAGCGAGACTATAGGCGACATGTACACCCGTTTCACGGATGTCGTCAATAATCTAAGAGTTCTTGGTAAATCTTTTTCAAATTTTGATCTCGTAAGTAAGATCTTAAGATCCCTTCCAAAAAGGTGGGATCCTAAAATAACCGCAATACAAGAGACAAAAAATTTAAATGGTTTTCCATTAGAAGAATTAATCGGGTCATTAATGACCTATGAAATGACACTCTTGAAATATTTTGAACCCGATGAGCACTTGAACCACCTTCCAAAGAATAGGAAGGATTTGGAACTCCGGACAAATGAATACCTCTTGAGCGATGACTCAAGTGATGAGGACAATGATGAACTTGAACTTCGAACACTAAATCTTAATAAGTTCATTAAACAAAAATCTAAAATAAACAATGAACTTGAATGAAGGAAGAGGCCAATGAAGAGGAAGGCAACCAAGGATGAATCAAGAACTTCCAAAGGTGAAACGGCGAATTGGGCTTTGACGGGCTTCGACTACAAGGTAAGTAACTCAACTCTCTTAAATTATTTTGAAATTACATGATGCTTTTTATGATGCATTTTCCTCTTTTATTAGTTTAGAATTAATTTTCTTGAAAATTGCATGTCTAATAATTTAATAATGAAAATGCAAAAATTAGGAATCATGCTTATGATTCTAGTAAAAATAATCATGAAAATTGCATGTTTATGATAAACAAAATGATTTTGATTAAAAATGCCTTATGAAATTATGCTATATGTGGTTAAGAAGTAATAATGTGTTTCATGTTGATTTCCATTGTTATTTCTCAATTTTGATTAAATGAAATCATGTTTGATTTGAAGTAATGCATAATGATGTAATGAAAATATTAAATGTTTTGATACCATGATTGACGATTTTATGCATGAGATTTTAAAGTTATACATGATAATTTTTGTGATTTATGAATTATTGATATTTGCCGTAATGAAAGCTCTTTTTTGGTTTAAATGATGATAAATATTTTTCAAGAAGAAATAATGTGTATTTTGATGATTTCCAATTTTGATTGAAACCATGCTTGATGTCTTAATGAAAATATAAAGAAGTTTGATATCATGCTTAATGATGATGTATGGATCTTGTATCAAAAACTAAGCTTGAAAAGTTAGATTCACCTAAAAAGAAAAATGCATGACTACAACAAACAAAATGATCTTGATGGAAAATACTTTATGAAATCAATTTCGATGATGCATAATGATGTAATTATGTAATAAAAATATTAAATATTTTGAAACCATGTCTTGATGTCATGCATAATGATCATGCTATAGATTCGAATTGCTTTCGAAATTATGCATGATGATTCTTGAGACTTATGGATTATCGATTTTTACGGTAATGAAAATGGCTTTTTCGGTTTTTGAACATTGATGCATATTTTTTTTTGGCATAAATGAAATAAATCACATGAATAGAAATTTATAAAAATGAAATGCGATCCTCTATCTTATCGACTCTTCAATAAATCTATGCTTGTCATGTATGAATTTATTGAATGTGACTTTGAGGATGATTTCGGATTTCACAAATGCTTGATTCATACTTATGACATGAGACACATTTTAAATATGAATCATGTTCAATGCTTCAATCATGTTATATCTCCCTTAATTCATTTTGTTCTCCTAGATTTATTTACCAAAGAGGAGAATCTTCCAAATGAATGAAATGATACAAATGAATCACTTATCGATATATCTTTTTTGAAATATCCTTTCAATGTGATGTTGATAATTTGAGATGCATGTTGGAATTCATGACATGAGATAATTGAATCCTTGACTTACTCTTTATATGGCTTGAGAATAGATATTTAAAATCTTGCTTGATGAGTTGTTTTATAAGATTTTGCCTTTACGTCTTAAACTTTCATGCTTATCTTGATTTGGCATATAATGACTAAGGCATGTTTAGATGAAAATAATCACTTAAAATGCTTTACCAATTTGATCGAGATTAATGATTTCATGATATTTTGTGAATCTCGAAATTGATTTTGATAACTTGATTATGAGTTTCAAGTTAACGATTTGATTTGAATGAGTTTTATCTAAATTATAATCTTGATCTTGCAAAATTGGAATCACAAATAATATATTTTGGTATTCATGACTTGAATTTGATTGAAACATTGCATGCTTAAATTAATCATTCTCTTATGTTTCAAAAATTCTTTAAATGCCTTGTGTGATGATTGAAAATTAATTTACTTTATGATAAATCTATGTATACCATTTTGAATCTCTTGAAAGTAATGTTGAGATTTTGATGAATTTGACGATTTGAATTTGAATAAGTTTGTATTCGAATTATGATTTTAACTTCTTGGATTTACTATTTGATTTTTTTTTAATCACAATCTCTTCTTTGTATACCTACAATTTTTGTTATTTATAAAAAGAAGAGATTTGATAAAATGAATCATTGTTGACTTAATGTTCGGTATCATGAATACTTTATTATCATACATGAAAACAGTGATAAATATTTTGAAAATAAATATTTGTATCATGTTAGATGATTTTACATTTTGTGCATGGTGAGTTATAGTGATGATTAAAACAATGATTGAAATGATATGAATGATGATTTGGAATCATGCATATAATGATAAGTTTATATGATGATTTGGTATTATGCATGCAATAATGATGCACGCAATGATGAAATATTCATGATAAAATTATTATTTTGATATTCATGACTTGAATCTTCCTTTCTTTTTGCCAATGACAAAGGGGGAGAAAGGGTTGCTAATGTGCTATCTTGAATTAATGTAAAGGGTCATCTCAAAGAGAAATTAGCTAACTTGCACAAGACAAGAAAATGCAAAAACTTGCTTACTTTCTTGCACATCTAAAGAGAAGATACAAATGTAGCTCTTGCCAAATTGTTTGCTTGCCTCATGTCAAACATGGTCCCTTGCTAGTTTGGCATTTTGCGAAGGAAGCAAAAATGATACTTCTCGAAAGAGAAGAAAGAGCTTGCTTTCTTGAACATCTTTAATTTGCTAGCTAGAATGATGTACAATTTGCTATCTTGAACATTACAAAGAATTGCTATCATGCACATCGCAAAGAAAAGCAAATATACAAACTTGCACATCTTTAAATTTGCTAGCTTGTATATAGTAAAACTTGCATATCATAAAAGTTGCTAGCTTGTAGAGAAGCAAAGAATTGCTATCTCAAAAGAAACAAAAATTATAAAACTTAGAAAACTTGCAATATAATTGCTTTTGCCATGCTTTGTATCAAAAATAGGTTGATATCCTTAAAAGCATCGCATTAAATTTTTTTAGTATCGCAATGTATCACATGTATCGTAAATTGAATTTTTGAGACTATTTTTAACAATTGATGTCTTTCATGACATGATTTCTTTGTATTTTTGTCTTGTATGTATCATGTGATGATTGAAATATTGATTGATGCAAATTCATAATTTATATAAAAGTCTAAATCATTGGTTCCTCTCCTTCTTTTCGGCAATGACATAGGGGGAGAAAGGGTTGCTAATGTGCTATCTTGAATTAATGTAAAGGGTCATCTCAAAGAGAAATTAGCTAACTTGCACAAGACAAGAAAATGCAAAAACTTGCTTACTTTCTTGAACATCTAAAGAGAAGATACAAATGTAGCTCTTGCCAAAGCGAATTGCTATCTCAAAAGAAACAAAAATTATAAACTTAGAAAACTTGCATATAATTGCTTTTGCCATGCTTTGTATCAAAAATAGGTTGATATCCTTAAAAGCAATCGCATTAAATTTTTTTAGTATCGCAATGTATCACATGTATCGTAAATTGAATTTTGAGACTATTTTAACAATTGATGTCTTTCATTGACATGATTTCTTGTATTTTTGTCTTGTATGTATCATGTGATGATTGAAATATTGATTGATGCAAATTCATAATTTATATAAAAGTCTAAATCATTGGTTCCTCTCCTTCTTTTCGGCAATGACATAGGGGGAGAAAGATTACTAGCTTAAGGCAAATGCTGGCTAGCTTGTACTCTTCCCTACTTTTCGATAAAAACAAAGGAGAGAAAGCTTTTGCTAGTTAGAACATGCAAAGAAAAGCAAAGTGCAATCTTGCACAAGAAGCAAGTGTTGAATTGCCATGATTGAACTTAAGAATCTTACTATGCTTTTATGCTTATATGTTGTGATGAAAATCTAGCTTCACATTACAAAAACTTGAATATCTTTTAAAATAGCTAGAGCTACTTCTCCTTTTTGTTGATGACATAGGGGGAGAAGTATATTGATGACTTCATGCATTGAATTGAATATTTTATATATTTGCATGATGGTTTAAATGTTTTTCATAACATGTGATGAATGTTTCTTGGATTTGGGATAATCCAAGTGTTCTATCAATGGCATATTGATAGGGGGAGTTTGGTTAAACTCCGGGGAGTTAAAGTTAACTCCGGTAGTCATCAATTAGTTGTCATCGTCAAAAAGGGGGAGATTGTTGAATCTCGGATTTTGATGATGAAACTAATTGATTGTGTTTAGATGTTTAACTGTATTTTGAGTGATGCAGGTCTACTCGATCAGGATTAGACAGTTGATGTAGAAGGAATTGACGTTGCACCGGAGGAGATCACGTTAGGATATTGGACGGTAGAACGCTTCGGACGTCGGGCCAAGGAGAGCGGAATTGCACCAAGGATATCGGGGTTGCGGAGGTCAACCGCCGATTGGGCAACAAGCTGCAAGAGTGGACGATGCGCTGAAGAATCGGACGAAGCGCCAACCAATGACGTGCCGGGCAACAGAATGTCAATTCGCGTTGTAATAATTGTCTAGATCGGAGTAGAGTTTTGGCTTGTGTGTGCAGGATTAACTACAATAACAATGAAGACATAAAGCAAAACAAAGTGCCGGAGTCAAGTGCGAAGGATTCATTGGGAGTTCGAGAGTTCGACGGAAGTCCGAAGGTTCGTCGGGAATGCTGCCGGAACTAGCCGAGAATGAGTAGGGAGCTTGCTGAAGGGTTTTTCGGAAGCTCGCCAAAAGGTTCGTCGGAAGTTCACGGAGCTCACCGAGAAAGATCGGAGCTTGCCGAAGAAGCTCGTCGGAACTCGCCAAGATCAAATCGTAAAGTCTAGGAGCTTGCCGGGAGTCCGCAGAATGGTTTCTGAGAGTTTATCGGAAGACCGCCGGAAGTTCGCCGAAAGCTCGCCGGAAGAAGTCTTGACTTATGGACTTTGTAATAGCTTAGAAAATGTCTTTAAATTTGTAGTTAGTATGTTAATTAGGGCTAGGATTAGGTGTTAATCCTATGACCCAAGTAGGGGCCAATTCGGCCCAAGTTCGGACTGGTTTGGGCCAATTTTGGAGTCCAACCAGTGAGCTGAAATAGTGTAGGCGGTGGCACCGCCTAGACTAGGCGGTGGCACCGCCTAGAGGCCTAGACTAGGCGATGGCACCGCCCAGAGGCCGAGAGCTGGGCGGTGGCACCACCTGGGCTGGGCGGTTGCACCGCCCAACACCCGAGAGCTGGGCGGTGGCACCGCCAGCATCGGGAACATAAGAGAATTCAAATTTTTGGAGCCCAAATTTGAATCCTCTTGAGGCCTATAAATACCCCTCAATTCTCAGCAGAGAAAACAACCTTTTGAGAAGCTAGAAGTTGAGAAAATCTTTAGGAAAAGTCTTGTTTTCAATAGCTTGAGTGTTCACCTCCTTTCTTTCCATTGGAATCTTTGTAAAAGGGTGAACCACTTGTAAGAGGTTGTAAGAGGGGTGTAAGAAGGAGGTTGATCTTCGCCTAGTAAAGGAAGATCGTTAGTGGATGCTGGTGGCCTCGACGGAAGAGGAATCGGAGGAGTGGATGTAGGTCACGATTGACCGAACCACTATAAACTACCGTCTTCTCTGGTTTGCATTTACTTCCTGCTATTACCTTACTGCAAACTCCTTCAATAGCTTACTGCCTTCAATACCTTTTCCTACGCTTTCAATCTAACCATATTTCCGGAATCGGTTTTCAACATACAAAGAAATTTCAGAAATCGACGTAGTTTTTACCGCTGCACTAATTCACCCCCCCCTCTTAGTGCCGCTCCGATCCTAATAGTTATAAAGGAGTGGATGTAGGTCACGACGATCGAACTACTATAAATCGAATGTGATATCTTCTTTGTCATTTATATTCTGCTTTTTCTTTATATTGCTTACTGATTTGGCTGCACAATCCACTTTACACTCTTTTTATGTTAAATGCATTTTCGATACAGGTTTAATCGAAACGAAGTTTTCTGAATCGACATCATTTTTATGATAGTATTAATTAAACCCAACCCCCCCCCCCCCCACTCTTAGCGCCGCCATGGTCTTAACAATTGGTCTCAGAGCTAGTTCTCTCTATGTAGTTTAACACTCAAGAGAGATAATTTTTTTGGCTTTCAAGAGGGTCACTCTATCATTCGTCCTCCTATGTTCAATGGGACGGATTACACATATTGGAAAACTAGAATAAGAATTTTCTTACTTTTTATAGATTTTAATCTATAGAATGTTGTTGAACTTGGCTTTCAAAAATATTATAAACTAATGAATGAATGGAATGATTTGGAGAAGAAGATTTTTTCTTTAAATGCTAGAGCTATGAATGTTCTATTTTATGCTTTAGATAAAAATAAGTTTAATTGTATTTTGACTTGTGAAACTGCACACTCTTAAAATCACACACAAAGGCATGAGTAGGATTAAAGATTCTAAAGTTAATTTTTTGATGCATAGTTTTGAATTATTTCGAATGAAACCAAGCAAGACCATTGAAGATATGTATACCCATTTTACAAATGTTGTCAATGGTTTAAAGCACTTGGTAAAAGTTTTTCTAATTTTAAACTTGTTAACAAGATATTAAGATCTCTTTCAAATAGTTAGGATCTAAAGTAACGATGATACAAGAAGCAAAGGACCTAAATAACTTTTTGCTTGAAGAACTTATTGGGTCTTTAATAACCTATAAAATGACATGTATTGCACATGATGAACTTGAGAACAACATTCCAAAAAACAGGAAGGACTTAGCACTTAGAACAAAAGAAGACCACTCGAGCGAAAGCTCAAGTGATGATGACATAGAACTCCTCACAAGTCAATTTAAAAAAAATATAAAATATAAAACTAAAAATAAAAATGAACTTAAAAAGAAGAAGCTACCAAAGAACAAGTAAACACTCAAGGTAACTTGGGATGAAACAAGTGCATCCGAAGACGAGGAGCAAACCGATGAAAATGAAATTGTGAACTTATCTTTGATGGCTATCAACGATGAGGTAAACAACTCAAACGAATCTTCTTTATCTTACGATGAATGATTCAATGCCTTTAATGACTTTTTTAATAATTTTAAATTAGTTAGTAAAACGTATAAATTGTTAAAAAAAGTATGCTTCTCTTGCTAGTGAATTTAAAAAATTAAAAAATAAGCATGATAATTACATGTTAACTTATTACACTAAATGTAAAGAGTTAGACTTACTTAAAAATAAAAATTTATTACTAAAACAAATGTTAGAAAAATTTGAAATTGGTAGTAAATCATTAAACATGATTCTTGCCAATAAGGATCATGTACATAGAAAAGTAGGAATCGGTTTTGTAAGTAGCAACACTCAATAAAAATCGACTTTATTTGTTAAAGGACTTACATTATATGTTTCTCATAAAAATAAATATAATTTTTATGGTAGGTGTGGACACTTTACATCCATTTAAGAAATATGGCTTGCATAAATTAATTTGGGTTTCTAAAGGAATCATAAATGATCTTATACCGAAACTCAAGATAAATAGATCTAATCACGAGGGACCCAAAGCTAAATGGGTACCTAGAACAAACCCATCCTTCTTGTAGACATCTTTAAAATTGAAAACTATGAGCAAAAGATGATTTTTTTTTATTATGGATGCTCAAGACCTTTAACTAGAGATCTAATACACTTCACAAATCTCACTAGCCGAAACAAAATTACTTTAAAAATATTTTATGTTTAAGTCATGTTTGATGATTTAATGATTTAATTATGCATAATGATTTGAAGTAATAATGATTTTTGTAATTTATGGTTTATTGATCTTGATGATTTCTATAATGAAATTTGCTCTTTCGGTTTTAAACGATGATGCATGTTTTGATTTGGCATAAAAAACTGGGGCAAGCTTGTATAAAATCAAATCACTTAAATTGAAACAAAAAGGGGAGAATGTAATTTTTCTTGAAAATATCTCTAAAGCTTTTTTATTTTTCAACAAGTGATTCCTAATAATGAATCTATTTTATATTATCTCTTAAATTAAAAAAGTGATTTTGATGATTTGATTATTTGAATTTGAATGAGTTTTATCTATATTATATTATGATTTTGAATTCTCAGAATTATAACTTGAGATTTTTTTTATGAATCAAGATCTCTTACTCTTTATCCTCGTATGATTCTTGGATTTTATTTAAGAGGAGATTTTCTATATGAATCATGAAATTTCTTATGTATGAATCAAGATATTTTACCATTATATTCTCTTATGTTTCTTTTCTTTTTGCTATTTGCAAAAGAAGAGATTTATCAAAATGAATTATGTATTTTAGTATTCAAATGATCTTTGTTATTATATCTTTCATGTCATGATTTATTTATAATACTATATTGTGTTCATAAATTATATACATCATCACGTTTGATTTAAATTTATCGTTGTCATGATGTAAAAATTGATGTAAAAGGAAAAGAATTATAAAACTATATTCTTCCCTTCTTTTTGACAATGACAAAGGGAGAGATAAAATTGCTAACTTACATGTTCTAAAATTATGTAAAACTTATTAGCTTATATATTTCAAGGAGAAAAATTTACTAGCTTGCACATTTCAAAGAGAAGAATTTGCTAGATTGCACATCTTAAGAGAAGCAAAAGTGTAAACTTGTACATCTCAAGAAGCAAAATTTAAAAACTTTCATAACATAAAATTGTTGCTAGCTTGTATATTGTAAAACTTGCATATCTCAAAAACTTGCTAAATGCGTTTCTTCTTTTTGTTGATGACAAAGGAGGAGAAGATATGATGATGAGTTGAATCAAGCATGGTAGGATATACTTTTATGTTTCAAAACATTGCATGATTTTCTAAATTTAAAGGTTATATCAATATGGCATATTGATAGAGAGAGTTTAGTTAAACTCTGTCATCAATTGGTTGTCATCATCAAAAAGGGGGAGATTATTGAATCTTGGATTTTGATGATTTGATTATTTGAATTTGAATGAGTTTTATCTATATTATATTATGATTTTGAATTCTCAGAATTATAACTTGAGATTTTTTTTTATGAATCAAGATCTCTTACTCTTTATCCTCGTATGATTCTTGGATTTTATTTAAGAGGAGATTTTCTATATGAATCATGAAATTTCTTATGTATGAATCAAGATATTTTACCATTATATTCTCTTATGTTTCTTTTTGCTATTTGCAAAAGAAGAGATTTATCAAAATGAATTATGTATTTTAGTATTCAAATGATCTTTGTTATTATATCTTTCATGTCATGATTTATTTATAATACTATATTGTGTTCATAAATTATATACATCATCACGTTTGATTTAAATTTATCGTTGTCATGATGTAAAAATTGATGTAAAAGGAAAAGAATTATAAAACTATATTCTTCCCTTCTTTTTGACAATGACAAAGGGAGAGATAAAATTGCTAACTTACATGTTCTAAAATTATGTAAAACTTATTAGCTTATATATTTCAAGGAGAAAAATTTACTAGCTTGCACATTTCAAAGAGAAGAATTTGCTAGATTGCACATCTTAAGAGAAGCAAAAGTGTAAACTTGTACATCTCAAGAAGCAAAATTTAAAAACTTTCATAACATAAAATTGTTGCTAGCTTGTATATTGTAAAACTTGCATATCTCAAAAACTTGCTAAATGCGTTTCTTCTTTTTGTTGATGACAAAGGAGGAGAAGATATGATGATGAGTTGAATCAAGCATGGTAGGATATACTTTTATGTTTCAAAACATTGCATGATTTTCTAAATTTAAAGGTTATATCAATATGGCATATTGATAGAGAGAGTTTAGTTAAACTCTGTCATCAATTGGTTGTCATCATCAAAAAGGGGGAGATTATTGAATCTTGGATTTTGATGATGAAATCAATTGATGAGTTTGTGATCTAATCTACATTTTGAATGATTCAAGACTAACTTTGATCAAGGAGAGACAAATTGATTAAAGCAGGAGGAATAAGATATTGGGCCAGAGTTGTACATGTTAAAAGATTGGATGTCGGGCTGGAGGATCAGTCGACGTGCCAGTAAGACTTTGTGCCGTGAGTTCGGACGTCAGGTTGAAGAATCGGACATTGCGCCATGAAGATAAAAAATTACGGGAGTCAACATATCGATTTAGCAATATGCCGAAGGATTGAACGAAGCGCCAAGAGAACCAATGACATATCAAATAATATATAATTTGTGCTTTATAATAATTTGTCTAGATCAAGTTAGTTTAGGTCTAATTGAGTCGATATTAAGATGAAACAATGTTAACTCAATTAGGGGCCCATTGGGCTTGAGTTGGGGCTATTTTTGGCCAAGTGAGGCCCATGTAGTAACCCTCAATAGGCCCAAGCAGTGGCATCGCCTAGGACTCAACCTCCCAGGTTGTCTGGGCGGTGGTACCACCTAGACCCGTCGAATATCAATGTCAGACTAAGCGGTGGTACCTCTTAGTGTCAGATCGATAAGCGGTGGTACCACTAGTTGTCAGTTTGTTAAGCGATGGTACCGCTCAGTACTAATGGTGGTACCGCTCAGTACTAATGGTGGAACCACCCAATACTGGTTGTGGTATCGTTAGTCTCCCGAAAACCCGAGATGAGATTGTTTTGGCTCCAAATTTGAATCTATTTGGGGTCTATAAAAACCCCACTCATCCCTACTTAGTGAACACATGAACTGATAACATAAATTGGGGAAAATACTATTATAATATTAAGAGTTTCTCTCCTATTCTCAAAGAGTGTAATTTTTGTTTAAGGGGGTTGAGTGGTTGTAAATGTTATCTCCTAAGCCTGTGAGAATGAGAAAAGCGTTGTAAGAGGGTAGTTAGTCTTCACCCATTGAAAGAATATTGTTAATGGACGCCGGTGGCCTCAACGGAGGAGGAATTGGGAGTGGACATTGATCACGATGACCGAACCACTATAAATCCAGTGTGATATCTTCTTTGCCATTTCTATTCTGCTTTCTCTTTATATTGCTTACTGATTTGGTTGCATAATTCACTTTACACCCTTTTATGTTAAACACATTTTCGATAAAGGTTTAATCGAAACAAAGTTTTCTGAATCGACATCGTTTTTCCTATAGCACTAATTCACACACCCCCCACCCCCCGCCTCTTATTATCGTCACGGTCCAAACATATATAAATTTCCTTTTCCAAATCATCATGAAGG
>CM017197.1:20117509-20122509 GCA_004837865.1 Musa balbisiana
CTTCGGTGTAGTGTTTGTAAGTTCGCACATTACCTTGACGGGAACTTGTTGTCGCGCCCGGCACCCGGTGAGCAGCTGTTTGTGGACTTGTAGTTGTTCGTCCAACCCTCTAAAGTCCTTGTTTTTCCCCTCTCCCTCTTTTCTCTTGTGCACGCAAGGTGCTCGCTGAATTGCTTGTAAAGCTTTTCCCCTCTTTTCGCGAGACGTCGGGACTTGTCCGTCGCTCGTTCTTTCGAACTAATCAACTTTCTCTTTTACAGGTCCTTCGGGACCTACAAGAGGTTGCAAGTGGGCTGATCGTTACGGAGCAATATCGCAAGGGCGAAGTGCGACTTAGGCAACGCAAGCTAAGTTCGCATCTTGGCTGCAAGGGTGCCTCACGCCTTAGGCAATTCCAGCTAAGGCCGTGACATTGTGGTATCAGAGCGGGCAAGCACTTCGAGCGAGCAGCGAAGGAACTTCGCAACTTCACCATGGCAAAGCATCGTGGCGAGTCAAGCAAGACGGGGCAAGCCGGACCCTTGCCCCAAGCAACCACAGGTGGGCTGCATGTGCACACTCGCTCTCATGCTGTTGGAGCCGCTCAAGAGGAGCGCGGCAGCGAACGTGATGAGCGAGAAGTTGGCTACTCTCCACGAGCGGAGGAAGCGCAATCTGGAGTGCTAACTGGGAAAAAAAGTCATAAGGAGAGACTCACAACGGCGGAAACCCGCCTGGATGTTCTTGAAGCGAGCGTGGAGAAACTCTACCACAGCCAACAAAGGCTTGTCGGGGTAGAGAGCTCACAAGAGGAAGCCGAGTCCAGGATCGATAAGGTTGAGGCCCTAGTCGACCGACTGTCGGATGACACCAAAGACTCCATGCAGCACCTACAGGAAGTGGTGGCGGAACTCACTTCAAGGGTGGCTATGCTCACTAGAGCACTAAATGCGGGAGGAAGCAACACCCGCGTTGCACCACCACAAAACTTGAGGGCACCCGAGCCTCATGGTTATGGAGGGGCCAGAGATGCCAAAGAGCTCGAGAATTTTCTATTCGACATGGAACAATACTTTCGAGCTACGAGGCCCAATTCTGAAGACACCAAAGTTTCTATAGCAATAATGTATCTGAACGGAGATGCGAAACTTTATTGGCGAACCCATTGGGAGGAGATCCAACAAGGTCGGTGTCAAGTTGACACATGGGAGGACTTGAAGCGGGAGTTGAGAACTCAGTTCCTACCGGAGAACATAGAGTTCGTCGCAAGGAGGAAGTTGAGACAACTCCGCCAGAGTACTTCTATCCGAGACTATGTCAAACAATTTTTTGCACTCATGCTGGATATACAAGACATGTCCGAGAAGGACAAGCTGTTCAGCTTCCTCGATGGTCTGAAGCCGTGGGCTCAACAAGAACTAAATCGAAGGAATGTCACCGATGTGGTCGGGGAAATTGCTACTGCAGAAAGGCTTACTGACTTTGTTTCCTCCGAAGACCCGGGAAGAAGGAAACAATCTTCAGGCAATCGCCCTCTAAAACATTCTCGAGGGAAGGAGCTCGGGGGTGAACAAAAGAAGAAGAGTTCCCACAAAGGGTTAAACCCAAAAGGTAAGGCCTCAAAACCTGGAGGATGCTTCTTGTGCAGAGGGCCGCACATGGTGAGGGAGTGCCCACAAAAACAGGCACTCAATGCTTTAACAACTTCCATCCACCCCCCCCGATCGGATAAGGGCAAAGCTGTCGCTCTTGGTTCGAGCAGTTCTGAATCTAGCAACGATGATGAGGAGTCGCAAGGACCCCAAATGGGGGCAATGCGTTTGTTAAACGCCATGCGGGGTCAACTGGGGGAAAACACTAAGACAAAGCTATAAAAAACAGGAATTGGTGAACTAATGTACGTGGACATCAAGCTAAATGGCCAAACGACCTGTGCTATGGTGGACACGGGTGCCACCCACAACTTCATTGCCGATTCAGAAGCAAAGCAACTTGGGTTGATCTTGGAGAAGAGCCCAAGTCGAATAAAGGCGGTGAACTCGGAGGCCAAGCGAATCTCCGGGTTGGCGAAGGGAGTTCCCATCAAGATCGGAACATGGAGCGGGAACACCAACATGATGGCGGTGCCACTGGACGACTTCCAAGTGATTCTTGGAATGGAGTTCATGCACGCAGTGAAGTTGGTGCCAATGCCGTTCCTAAACTCCTTGTGTATGATGGGGGGTAACGATCCCTACGTGGTTCCCGTCTCTCGGAGAGGAACCAAAGAACCCCAACACATATCGGCTTTGCAACTGAAGAAAGGGGTGCGAAAAGGTGAACTAACATTCGTGGCTGCTATAAAGCTAGAGCCACTCGACAAGAAGGCCATTCAAGAACCTACTGTGGTGGCGAACGTCCTGAAGGAGTTCAATGATGTTATGCCACCCGAGTTGCCGAAAACTCTTCCACCATGCAGAGGCGTAGATCACAGCATCGAGCTGGAGCCAGGAGTGAAGCCTCCAGTGAGACCACCCTATCGAATGCCCCCACTAGAGTTGGCTGAACTCAGAAAGCAGTTAGGCGAACTACTAAGTGGTGGTCTCATCCGCAGCTCTAAAGCACCATTCGGAGCTCTAGTCCTCTTCCAGAAGAAACAAGATGGGAGCCTTCGACTATGCGTTGATTACCGAGCACTCAACAAAGTGACAGTGAAGAACAAGTATTCGATCCCACTCATCACGGAATTGTTCGACCAGTTGGGCAAAGCCAAGTATTTCTCAAAACTCGACCTTCGGTCGGGGTATTGGCAGGTGCACATTGCTGAAGGCGACGAAGCGAAGACTACCTGTGTGACCAGGTATGAAGCATTTGAATTCTTGGTGATACCTTTTGGCTTAACCAACGCTCCGGCCACCTTCTGCACTCTCATGAACCAACTATTCAAAGAGTACTTGGACAAGTTCGTAGTTGTCTACTTAGACGATATCGTCGTCTATAGTCAAACACTCGATGAGCATGTCCAGCACCTGAGGACAATCTTCAAGGTTCTCAAGGAGAACACTTTGTTCGTAAAAAGGGAGAAATGTTACTTTGCCCAAACAGAGATCTTATTCTTGGGGCATCGAATCAGTGATGGCTCCATTCGCATGGACAAATCAAAAGTGCAAGCGGTTACGGAATGACGGACTCCAAAGAAGGTGCCAGAGTTGAGATCCTTCCTTGGTTTCGTCAACTACTATCGACGCTTCATAGCGGGGTACTCGAAGCGTGCAACTCCACTGACGGAGTTGCTGAAGAAGGAGCAGCCTTGGAAGTGGTTTGACAAATGTGAAATAACATTCCAAGATCTGAAGGTTGCTGTTATTGAAGAACTAGTGCTCAAATTGCCAGACTATGGGGAGCCTTTTGAAGTCTATACAGATGCTTCGAACTTCGCTATTGGGGGAGTACTCATGCAAGAGGGTCATCCGGTGGCCTATGAGAGCCGCAAGCTCAACGAGACCGAGCGGCGGTATCCAGTGCACGAGAAGGAGATGACAGCGGTGATCCACTATCTACGAGTTTGGCGACACTACCTTCTTGGATTGCGATTTGTGCTGAGGACATACAACATCGCCCTGAGCTATTTCCAAACACAAAAGAAACTTTCCCCAAAGCAAGCATGGTGGCAGGACTTTTTGGCTGAATTTGATATGGCAATGGAGTATAAGCCTGAAAAGGCAAATGTCGTGGCTGATGCATTGAGTAGGAAGGTGGAGCACGTGAATGCCATACAATTGGAGGGCAGAGGCCAAGCAAGTCAGTTGCACTCCAACTTCCTTTCCAAGATCAAGGATGGACTGTATAGTAACCCCCAGGCAGTCATCCTGATGCAGCTCATCAAAGAAGGCAAGGCACGACGATTTTGGGTCCAGGAGGGACTCGTTTACACAAAAGGGAATAGGGTTTATGTTCCTCGAGTAGATAATTTGAGGCAAGAACTCTTAAGAGAGTGTCATGATTCCCTTTGAGCTGGACACCCAAGCATTCACAGAATGTTGGCTCTCGTGGAGAGGGCCTTCTACTGGCCGAAGATGGGGACTAATGTGGAGGAATATGTTCGAACATGTCTCACTTGCCAACAAGACAAGGTGGAGCAGCGGAAGCCGGTGGGACTTTTGGAGCCATTGCCTGTACCAGAAAGGCCGTAGGAGAGCATTTCCTTGGACTTCATATCAAGCTTGCCACTTGTAGGGAGACTCAGATCGATACTCGTGGTGGTCGATCGGTTTTCAAAGTATGCAACTTTCATTGCTGCTCCCCTACACTGTTCAACGGAAGAAGCAGCCAAGCTGATGATGAAGAATGTGGTGAAGTATTGGGGAATCCCGCACAATATCATTAGTGATCGAGACGCTCGGTTCCTTGGACGATTCTGGACCGAGCTATTCAAATTGTTGGGGTCAAAGTTATACTTCTCCACAAGCCTCCACCCCCAAACGGATGGCCAGACTGAAAGGATAAACTCGCTCCTGGAGCAATATCTTCGGCACTACGTGAGTGCCAACCAACGAGATTGGGTGAAGCTATTGGACATTGCCCAATTCTCCTACAACTTGCAGCGGAGCTCTGCATCCAACAAGAGCCCCTTCAAGATCATTACAGGACAACAACCGTCAACTCCTCACACCATGGCAATTGGGTATACTAGGAGTAGTCCGTCAGCCTACCACTTCGCAAAGGAGTGGCACCGAAATGCAGATATTACGCGGGCTTACTTGGAGAAGGCGGCAAAAAGGATGAAGTGGGCAGACTTGGGAAGGCGACCGCAGGAGTTCAAGGTTGGCGATTTGGTGTTGGAAAACTCCAACCAGCATCACTCCAATTCTTTAGGAACAAAGTCCACAAAGGATTGGTGCGCAAGTACGAAGGGCCCTTCCCGATTATCAGCAGGGTAGGCAACGTCTCCTACAAGTTGCAGCTGCCGGCGTGGTTCAAAATTCACAATGTTCTTCATGCCAGCAACCTGAAAGCCTACCACTCAGATCCGCAAGATGCTT
>CM017197.1:20127509-20305009 GCA_004837865.1 Musa balbisiana
CAAGGGAAGCGCGGCAGATGACGTCGTCGAGGTCCTTCTCATGTCGATGCCCATGCCTCGTAAAGGAGCATCGAGCCAGGTTCTACATCATGCGTGCCGTTGCATCACCATGCTCATCTGCTGGCGAAACAACCCTTGACATGTAGGAGAAGAAGACGCAAAACCATATGCATTAAGTGTTGATCGTCCTCTCAACATCGACAAGGATGAAAGGGAAGGATAAGTCAAAACCGTGTATACTCTTTTTTTCTCTCATACTAAGAGGGATCTTTGAGCTGTGAGCTCAACGTAAGGGAGGAGTAGAGAAAGCCTTTGTTCTTCACAGGCTACTGTTTCCTCTGTTTTGGTTGAATTGACTGATAGATTCTATCTACCGATGTAGGAGACAAAGAACGAGAAAGCAAGAAATGACCGTTTGTTGTATGGGCCTATTGAGTTACTGCATTTCATTAATATTCTTCATTCATTTCATGCATTTAATGGGCACATTACTTGAACGTATAAAAGGGAGTTATTCTTATCTTAGGTGGGAATTTTTACCGAGGAACCAAACAACGTGAAGAGCGTCCTCTGTGACAGGAAAAGATGCGTCCACGATCCGGATAGAACTATTCGTACTTGTCTCGTTCTGTTGGTTACGATTGTGGCGGTGGTCCGCATGGAGGCTCTCTTTCTCTATAACGGGGCCGTTATATGGAACTAGCAGTCAACAGTTATAATAAATAGGCTTCATGGGCCTCACCCGTTTCACGAACGCTGGCCCGTTCATATCGTTCGCTCCAACGCCGCGGTCTCCTATAAGTGCGACTCGCGTGCGGCTCGGTTCGATGCGTCGGCTCTTTGGTGCGAAACCAAAACCAACCCTCGCGTCATCGCAGCGTTTCGAGCTCGGGGGTTTCGGTGCTCCTTATTCTCACTCACCCTCTTCGTCCCCGTTTGAAACCCTAGAGGAAGAGGAAGATGTCGGGCGGCTTCTTTCGGGTAAGCGAAACCCTCTTTTCATCCGATATCTCCCTTTCGATTTCGAATCTTCCGTCGAACTCTTCCTGCTGCGGTTTGTCGCGGCCGAGGGGATCGGTTAGGGTTCTAATGGCTCCCCCGATGCTGACTTCAGGGCACCTCAGCGGAGCAGGATACCCGCTTCTCCAACAAGCAGGCGAAGCTGCTCAAGACTCAAAAGTTCTCTCCCGTGCTCGATCACCCGGTGAGTTGCTCATCAGATCGACCTGTAATTCGAATTGTGTTTGGAGTTTCATTTCTTTTCAATTCTGGGGTGTAGATCGGAAGATTTGTAGACAAACTCTGTCCGTTAGTTTAATGCATTATTGAATAGAATCTGGAGTGTCTTGGATTCTGTAACTTGGGAGCTTGAGAAGTTTCTTTCTCTAGTTCACCGCTTACAAGATTGAATCTTATTCTGATCAGGTGGATATGACAAAGGTAAAGATGGACGTGATCAGGCCATGGATTGCAACTAGGGCTACTGAGCTACTTGGTTTCGAGGATGAAGTTCTCATCAACTTTGTTTATGGACTCCTCGATGGCAAGGCATGCTGTTTCGACTATCTATGCTTTTGGTAGACCGTGGTTACATAGACCACTCAGTACTGAATGTACTATTCCAAGTTTTTATGCAGGAGGTGGATGGGAAACAGATTCAGATCCAGCTCACAGGATTCCTGGAAAAAAATACAGGGAAGTTCATGAAGGAGCTTTGGGGACTTCTCCTCAGTGCACAAAATAATGCCAGTGGTGTTCCTCAGCAGTTCTTGGATGCCAAAGAAGAGGAATTGAAAAAGAGAATGGTTCCTTTGAATTTTAGTACTTCTGTGGTACTGTTGCATTGTTCTTGTTAACTCTTGTGTTCTAATGCATTGTTGGTGTTGCAGGCGGAGAGTGAAAGAATCACTCAGGAAATACAGAAGAGAAAGGAGAAAGAGGGAAGAGAGTTCGAGCAAGAGAAGCAGAAGAGGATGGTATTTAGCTTTTCTGATCCAGAGTTTTTTCTTTGATACATTTAAGATTTGTTTTTAAAGTTAACTCATGGTTGTCTCTCTATGCCATTCAGAGCTTGTGCGATTATTTGGGTTCATATACTTCTTTACCTCAAACTACTGTAGGACGCAGAGGCTGTTATTACTGCTGTATCTGGCTCGAGTTTAAAACATTCACTGCCAAAGGATTCCAGAGTTCAGTCTGAGGAGAGAGATATGGAGACAAAGCAGAGTCCAAGATTAAAAAGACGGTTAGTATCAACATGCTCACCACAATTATTGCTACCAGACCTGTCCTTTGCAGTTTGTAAATTTTCATACATCGCAAATGTTATTTGTATTAGGGCTTAATTTCTTACTCTGTTGATATTGCACCTTAATCAAGGGAATCAAGACCGACTTTACTTGACTTTCATTTCATGAAATATGTAAGCTAGTTGACTCATTCTGTATGCCATAGGATTTTCTCTTTTACTCTGAGAAAACTACATAATCCACTGTTACGATAACATTTTGAAGTGAGACAGAAGGAAAACTAAGTATAAACTGGATGTGGAATTCACTGTCTCGGTTGACATGGGTCTCCTTTTAGAAAGTGTGTTGTCGTGAAGTTTTAGGTTCAAACTTTTGAAGATGTGACCTTGATAGCATTCCATGATGGCTCAGACCCCATTTTGCCTTGAGGATCTTCTGAAACTTGAAATGCTACTTTTACATTGAATCAGTAGCAAAATTAACAGTTTATGTTTAAAATCTTGGGGACACTTTTTGTAGCAAGAAATGTCCAATATTCTGTTGCTTCATTTTGGAACGATTGTTGTGATTCAAAGGCAATTTTGCACAACAACAATTTGGTTTTTGTTTTGTTTGGGATTGGCTTGTTTCTGCCCTTTTTCTGTTTATGTACAATGGAAATACATTCCAAATAGTCTGTTAGTTTTCTTGTTGTTCATCTATATCTGTTCCTTGTTATGGGCCATATCTTTTATTCCCATGTCCTCCCTGGATTCTCTTTTCCCCTATGCCATTACCAAAATACAAATAATTCATATAAATAGGGGCATATTTGTCTAGGTCTCTGAATTTTTTTAGTATTGTTGTTTGTTTTTATATGCAAGACTTGATGATGTTTCCTTGAGGACAGGAATGTTCCAAATATTCTTTCTATAGCATGTAGGGGTTGCAACCATTGATTGTGGCACATGCTTGTTTTTCACTGGTGTCATGAGGTAAAGATCGGTCTACTGTTTGTTATTCACCAGAGATAGGAATGGACTTATCTCTTGTTATACATTTCAAATATTTTACTAATATTGGAGGAGTAATATTTACTTGCAATCTTTTGGTGTTGTGAGCTTGATTTTGCTATAAGCTAAGTTTTTTCTTATTTTTCCCTTTAGGCTTTACAATTCTCTACACTTGAATCATAATTCTCGTATTTGGTAGCTATGTTTTATTTGTTCAATTTCTGATCATTTAAATTAGGTATTATCACCTATTTTAATTGGATAAATATGATCTTTCTTCAGAAGGATTTCTTCACCTAACAGGTCGTTCAGCAAATCAGCTTCTGTGTCTTCTCTTTTGTGATTTTCTACAGAAATTTTATTCTATTTGAGATCCGATAGTATACTGGTTCACTTTATCACTAACTTCAAGTACTATTAAATAATGATATATTTAATTCCATAATGTTGTTGGGTAACTTGGATTTATGTTTAGCTTATTGGAGGTGAGCATAGTTTCTGAGTAATTCAATCCTAATTAGCTTAAATTTGTAAATCATCTTAGTTCCTGTTTGTCATACATTTCCTGAAATTATTTCTTAATCAATGAAACAATATTTGAATATCATTATTCAAGTATTTGAAATTATTTCTTAATCAATGCAACAGTTACTTTATTTACTATCCCAGGTTTGGCAGCTACAGTCCTTGTTGCTATGACAATGACTCTGCTACTAATATAGAAGCTTAGGTTCTTTATCATGCTCTCTGTTATGAATATCATTAAAACCATCAACAATATATGTTTGTCTTTTTTTATGGACAACCAATGCTATTTGTTGACCCAGATATTTGGCACTGGCTTTATCAAATTCATATATCAATTTATACAACAGCCTTCTGCTGCAAGGTTACCTCCATTATCTGGACATATTTGTTTCCTATATCTTCGAGTTCACTCTTATTTCCATGATTAACTTTTTTTTATGCTGTTGCTTGGGTAATGAAAACAGAGCTCTTTTACATGTTTCATTTACCAGAGAAGGACGATCAAGAAGTCGATCTCTTTCATCTCATTCCCAAGGGCATTCACTTTCTCCTAGTAGACGGTATCATTCTCCACATAGGCGTGCCATGTCATCTGAAAGGCAGTATAAGTCTCCAGCTAGAAGGTCGATTTCTCCCCGTCATACATATTCCCCACGGAGCAACTGGTCACCTTCAAGGCGCAGATCACCGAGACGAAGATCACCATCACCCATCCGACGAAAATCTCCTTATGGACGAAGATCTCCATTGTTGCGCTGTAGGTCTCCTCCCTCACGCCATAGGTCCCCAGTTCAAAACCGCAGGAGATCACCTTCCCCCTCGCACCATCGGAGATCGCCTTCCCCGTCACGCCATCGGAGATCACCTTCCCCATCACGCCAACGGAGACCACCTGCTGCACGACGCGTGTCTCCTATCAGGCGTAGGTCTTTATCTCCTGCAAGAGATAAGGCCGTGTCTCCTTGGAGATCACCTCGAAACCGGTTTCAACAGCAAAAGAGGTCTCTTCATTCACCTGGAAATTATGGTGGAGATTCTCAAGTGTCTCTGCGGGCAAGAAAGAGGTGTTGACACAGAGGAAATTGTACCTGTTTTAAATTAACTGATTATTGCAAATGTTATTGCTAACATTGCACTTTGTATACCTTGTCTCATGTGCTGATACATGTGCAGGAGTAGCAGTCCTCACAGGAGTATTAGCCCATCTTATCCAGCTCATGGAGTTTCAAGTAGGGAAACAGATACCAGAAGTAATGGTTATGACTCCAAAAGGCATCGGGATAAATATTCACCCAAAAGGTGGTTCTTAAGGCTGTATCCTGTTTCCCAGTTGTCTATAGATTGACATCTTAATGGAAAGTGTGCCATACAAATATTGTGGTACAGACATTCTTATCATAACTTATCATAACTTCTTTTACTCAGGGCTCGTGAGAAGAGATCACCAGTTCATCACACCTTGCATAGAGAGGTGGTTGATCATTCAGACTTCAAGGGCAACATCTTGGATCCCCTTCCACACATTTTAACAGTTTCTTCTAGGTCTTCCAGTCCAGATTCCAGGGATCAGAATGACATCCACAGCAAAGATTATGATGTACCATCAGAGAACTCTTCAGAGCACTCAGATTCCCCTAGCCATTTGAGAAAAAGTCCAACAAGAAGAAATAGGTACATGCCTATGTAGTATTCGATGTCATTGCTCCTACCTTTGAGGTTTATCAGTTTATCATAGAGATTGGTCACCATATGATCTTGCAGGCTGTCTGAAAAACGATTGCCTAACAACATCCAAGAAATAAATGACAACAACGAAGAGTCTTATGTTGTCAGGTTAAGTTTATTCTTTTGGCTTCTTTGGTTTTGAATTATACTTGATTCTCATCTCAGTCCTGGTATCTATCCACATTCTAATTTTCAGGGAGGATGCATATTGTAGAACTGATTCCTCATCCAAGAAAGGTAGAGATTCAGCAGCTGATATGAAGAAGAAAAGGTTTCATGCCAACAAATTCAGCCAAGAAGAGTTTTCTAATAACGGGTTAGAAGTTGATCACTCTCCAAGCAACCAAGATCGTCATTCTAACATGGGCATAAAAAATAAGGAAACTGAACGTAAAAGGTGAATAACATTCTCCTTTTGCTTTTCTCTTGTTGTTCTCTTGTTACATTCTTTCCTGTTCTCAAGCACATGCCCCCATGTCCCCTTCTGGTTCCTCCCTGATACTCAGCAAATTTTTTTTTTAATTTCTATTGGGAAATAATAGGTCAGCAACCATTTATGATTATCAAGTTTTTAAAAGCATACCTAAATATGTTAGTACAGTCTAACAAAAATCATTATTGGTGTTAAAACTGAGACAGAATAGAACTAATAACACAATCTGCATTAGTCCCTAAAATCAGTAATCTATAATTTGTAACAGAATGGTGAACAAAAACAAATTGAAGATGATCTTGACCATCAAATTGAGACTATTGAATGAAGTCAGAAAACTAGGTATAAGGATAGTTTAGGCAAAAATTTTGGGGTAGTTAGAAAATAAGATTTTGGGGCTTCTAGGACTTATGGTTTTGTTGTTATTGTTGTTGTTGTAGTAGTAGTAGAAAATAAGATGATTAAGCTGATAGATGAATAAAGTGGGGTGGCAAGTGAAAAAGAAAAGCAAGAGACATTTAAGTTAAACTGATGGGTTATAGAGTAGATCTACAGAAAGACCGCAATCTGACCTTCAAGAGGAAAAAGAAGAGATTAGAGTTAAAGCAGTCCTCTACCAAGATCAATTTCAGTCTCTCTGAGCATTGGCTCACTGTTTCTGATTTGAATTCAATGTCCCTAATTAACATTCATCATACAAACTCTGAATATATTAGTATCTTTTAATAGACTGTTTAATGTAGCTGACAACAATGGTTAAATTTTTTTATTCCATCCAAATCAATCTATTCACTTAAAAGGCCGAGCTTGGCTGAGGCAGATCAATTATTGAATGGATCACCTTGTATTAACTAGAACTGTTATTCTCAATCAAAAATCATCCTTGGTTGATTAATACCATCCAAATTGATCACAGTGCAGGAGGGGAAAAAAAAGCCAAGTAGCATCACCTCTTTTGGGGAAACTTACCTCTTTGATTTTCATTTTGGTGACCAAGTACTCTTTTGAGTATAAGCCATGCATCTCAACCTAATTATTTATCCATGTCATGCTTTGACATTTATATGTATGACTATATTGCTCATAATAATTAGCAATTGAGCTTTGACGTTAATATTTATTCATGGCATGTTCACACAGATTATGTTTTATTCACAGCATGTGCATGCACGTTACCATTAATATACTTTGTTGTGGCCTTTCATTATTTTTTTTATTTTCGAATTAGCTTTCAATTGAAATGCCATCCAGCCTATCTAGTCCAGTACTAATTATATATCAATGACCAACCAGAAATCTATTTCAATCTTGTGAGCCTTAGTAACTTCCTATCCTTGTTGGCTTATACAAGTTTCATTCTGATGGTCATACTCTTCTGAAAAATTTTTGGTACCTATAGGAGTCGTCTCATGTGAGAATCTCTTAACTAAAAATTGGCTAATTTTGTTCTGTATAGGCTTTGACTGTGTACTGATTCCCTTAAAAATACACTATTCTTGTTCCAGAATATAGGGTTGGCAGGCACCCACAACTATCACATAAACAAACAATAGATTGACTGTTGGCCAAAATGAAAGTAGGGTGGGTGACAGAATAACTGTTTGTGGACAATGAAGAATGATGAAATTTATGTTATTTTATTAATTTTGACTTAGATCTTAATTCATTGTTTGCTTTATGAAGTAGAATGTTGGGTGGTTTTCAAGAAATTACTGTCATCGAAATGAGGATGTCCGGTGGATGTGCTTGGTTAGAAAGAAACTATATAAGAAATTTAGCATCCGAAGCATTTGTGGATATACTAGTCCAGGCTAAATTGAAGGAAATTGTTTAAATTTGTTCGGTTATATTCAAAGGACAAATGCACTGGCTAAACAAGAAGAGATGTGAAGGAAAAGCTAAAAACTTTCATTGGAAATACTAAGAGAAAATTTGATCTGTGATACTGCCTTCAACAAAGCTCAATGGCCCTGGACTAGTTTTCATTGATCCTTGACCTGGATCAGCCATTCCGGTTGACCCAATTGTAATCTCGCTTTCAAGTTTTCTTAATTTTTAGTTGAATTTGAGTAGTTTGGCTATGGATACTGGCCTTAACAAGGCTCAGAGTGGGAAAAGATTCATAAAGCCAACCCCATGTAATTGACATTACTTCCAGCACTGCTAACATTATTATTGGCCAAGTTTGAGCATTAGTGTGGATCACCATTCAGTTTTTGGTGTATAACTCACAGAAGCAATTCTTTTTCTATAGATTGCATACACCTAATAACCATTCTGTTCTGGGATTAGTTAAAGCTCCCAACGAAGTTAAATGTCTTCCATAGTTCTGTGGCTTGGAGCTAATCCTGGTTTTGAAAGATGCTGTTTTTTTTCTTTCTTTTTAAGCTTTCTGTGCAAGGAATACTTAAATCACCATGCATTATCGTGCCTAATAGCTATGTGGATGTGTAACTATCATGTCTTTTCTTGACAGTTATACTGAATATGGTCCTGAAAGGGTACAAGGTGAAAAACATTCCATGGAAGTTTCCTATGATAGACAACACTCAACTAAGATAACCGTGCAAGTTTCATCTGCTTCAGTAGTTTCTAATGAGCTGGTTCTAAAAAGCTCCCGTGCGGATCTTTCTGTATCTGATGCTGAAAAAAGGGCTAAATCAAGAAGTGATGCATACAGAGAATCGCATTATGAAACAGAATCTGTTAAAAAATCTGAGAGAAAAATGGATACAAGCAGTCAAGCACACAGCAATCATTCGGATTCTGAGGAGACTAATGCACATAAATATAGGAGTACCAAAAAAAGGCATAAAAAGTCTGATAGGCATAGAAGGGAAGATGAGGCTTCTGAGCCTGATTCTCATACTGAAGATAAGGAAGCCAAGAGAAGAAGGAAGGATGAGAGAAGATTACGCAAGGAGGAAAGGCGTCGAAAGCGTGAAGATAAACACCGGAAAAGATCAGAACGTCATGCTGAGAAGCTAAAAGTGAAGTCAATCGATACTGTGACACCCCCGCCAGATTTTGAGAAAGATGATAACGGTAATTCAGATGGTGAAGCTTCAATTAAAACGACTTCTCGTTTGGCTGATGCAGAAGGAACAGAATCCGAGGAAAAAAGGCTTGAGATCGAGCTCCGAGAGAAGGCCCTTGAATCTCTTAGAGCGAAGAAGGGCATTGGGCATTAAGTTGTCTCCATAGGGATATCAACTTTCCTCCATATCCTGCTCTTTTGTTGAAATATTGTTTTATTTGTACTAGACATCCGATATAAGGACTAAGCACATCTTGCATCGCAAACTGTTTGATGTAGTCATGTTTACTCTGGCAGCTATAGTGCATAAACGAGGATTATGTTAGCAAGCCTTTTCTTGGTGCTACTGGGGGAACGCATGACTACTATATTATTCTTGCAATGTATTCCTTTTTTATAGGACAGAAAGTGATTTCTTGCCAATTGACTACTATACATGTCTTTCAGGATTTTATGTATGCAAGTTCCTTTTAGTTGAAATTCGCTACATTATAGCTGGTAATATATGGTCCTAAGCATGATCGCTGCTGCTAAGGATACTTAAAACATTAAGAGCAAGTAGGCATATTTCAGCTGCAAAACTTGGTACACAAATGATTAGCTGCTGTCGGGCTTCCGTTGTTGGGGCTTTGTCGGGATTTTGGTAGATCCATCAGCCACGTGAAGGACCCACTGACAACATCAAACCAGGTCAACGAGATGCACACCCATGGTCGGGCAAATATAAGATACAGCAAGTATTAACACAACTAAATTCCGAGCAAGCATTTGCCATCTATAAATACATGGACGTTCTTTGGCGGTTCGATTCTTGTTCCGTTACGTAGAAGAGAATGGAGAAGCATTGCCTGCCATACGATAAAACCATGGCCTTTTAAACGATACTACGATTTATAGAAGAAAAACTTGGTTAGCCTTTGGTAGGGGCCGCGCGAACGCGTACCCCCGCTGCCACAAATTACGACGTCCACTCTCCCACTTGGGGAGATGGTAGACCAGCGCCCCTCCCACGTGCAATGGAGGTCGCGGGCCCAGGCCATGGGCCTTGTTGATCGCCCATCGACCCCGTCCAGGTAAGTATGGAGCAAGGGACGACGAAGACTCTGTTTTAAGCGCCTCTTACCTCTTTCCTCTTAGCATCCCAATCGATGTGGGACTAATCCTCCTTGTTTCCGTAGCGGTAGTGAGTTATTACGAGATTCTTTGTGATGGAATGTTTTTAGTTGTCATTGCTCGAGACAGTCCAAATCCCTCGAACGGAAAGTTGAGAGCCACGGGCTGACGTTAGAAGCCATGCTGTACCATCCTACGCAATCCGGGCAAAAGAAGCAGCAGCAAAATAGCAGAGAGGAACACTAGAGAGCCACTGACGTGGCTTCGGACGCTTTGATCCCCCAGTTAATCAACTACCCGTTCCTTTCCCCGTCTCTCACCTCGGAGCTCCAAGCATTACATAGCCTGAAAGCAGCGAGAGATATTAGCCGCTCGAGAAAGAATCAATCTCCTGATATTAATTAACATAAATACAGCAGACCAATAAGTTAATAAACCGGATAATTATCATAAATTAAAAAAAAACTTAAATTCAACTTGGGTAGGGGCCGCGCGAACGCGTTCCCCCGCTGCCACAAATTACGACGTCCACTCTCCCGCTTGGGGAGATGGTAGACCAGCGCCCCTCCCACGTGCAATGGAAGTCGCGGGCCCAGGACTTGGGCCTTGTTGATCGCCCATCGACCCCGTCCAGGTAAGTATGGTGAAATGGTCGGCCAAGCTCTCTCTTAAGCTCCTCTCAAACCTCTCCGCTCCGAGAATCCACGATGTGGGACAATGAAATGAAATGTCGGGAGAGGAAAGGAACAACACCAACGAACGGAAGTCCGTTGCTATTTTGGAGATATCGGTATTTTACGGTGGCCAGTGGGTCGAGGTGGGTGATCAATACAATTTCCTTCGTGCATGCGTAGAGAGAGATACATCATCTGATCTCTGTCGTAGTTGGACTTTTCGTTGTGAATTCTGTGCTTACAGTTAGATGTTCTCAACTATAAATAAGGGTTCTTCGAGCGAGGTATTATTTATATTTCATAACTAGATTTGACTCGGATTAATCCCAATACTACTAAATTCTATACAAATCGAAACCTATATAATATGTTATTTATATTTTAGAATGAGATCCAACTCAGATTAATCCAAACCGACCAAATTCGATACTAACCAAAACTAATAAATTCATTAAGAGATTACTATTTACAATCATATTTTTATTATTTATAGCCTCATGTTAAAAATTTTAAATATTTATAAGTTAACCATAGTAAGTAAACATATATGCTATTAATTTAGAACTCAATTCCAACAACATCTTTTCTCTCCTTACATACCAATCTTTCTTTTTTTTTTCTCTCTTTCTTCTTCTTCTCCGTGTCGAATGAGGTTGGCACCAATAACATCCATAATCAACATAGTCGATGGCTACGACATTGGTGGTGATGACAATAGATGAGGGAGCATCAAGGGCAAGGAGCATGGGCTAGGAGTGACGAGCGATGAAGAGAGTCTGTAAGCAAATTGGGGGTAGCATTTGATAGTAAGGAGTGATGGGGGTCGACTGAGGCTGATAATTAACGATAGCGAGCGATGGGAAGAGTCAGCAGTAATAAGATGCACAAGTGAGGTTACAAGGAAGGAAAAAAATAAAACAGAAGGATAAAAGGTAAGAGATTATAAATAGTAAAATATTATTTTATTAATTTTTAAGGGATCATGAATAGTAAGAAATGAGCTTTAAATAGTAAGGTTAATTTATTATTATATAATTTATCAAAAAATCTATAGTGATTAACTTTTAATAAAATGACACTCTTATATTTGATTTTTACCGAGAGACATATCTTTTTTCAAAAAATTTGATAATATCCAAGCCCAATAGATCGATGGATAGTTTGATTTAATCGAGATGTATGGTTCTAGTATTGAGTAGATATAAACTTCTTCTAAATTCATCATAAAATTAAAAAAAAGGAGTTTCTTAAGGAAAATACTCTCTTTTTTCCTAATCAGTCACCCATATTTTTGTTATTCAACCTTTAATTAATGTTAGATTGATTATTGAATTATCTTTTCTCAATTACAATTAAATCTAGTTGGCTCTCTCTCTCTCTCATGTGCTCTTTCATTGTCTCCGACATTTTTTTTTTATATAAAGATTGACTCATCTTAGCCATCGATAGAATGTCGACTTTCTGCTTCTTTTCAGACTTTCATTGTTCGACTTCATTTTAAACCTTTAATTTTACTTTTATCCCTTCTTTGTAACTTTAATCGAACCTATCTCGTCTAATTTACTCTCGATGAGAAAATTTGATAAATATTTTTTCACTATTGTGTGGCTTTATAGGTATTATATTTTGCTTTGGGTTTTTTTTCTTAGGTTTTCCCTCTCCAGTGTGGTAGCCTAAACCGTAAAGTAGATAATATTTTATCATATCTTCTCTCTCTCTTAAACCCCTAAACATAAGTAATCCCTAAAAGCAATCCTATGCTCAGTATGAAAGTTGACGACCCTAAGCTCCTATAAATTCTACTCTCCTATATCCTCTACAATCCTCTCGCTGGCTATGAAACACTGTAGATCAGTATGAAAGTTACCCTAAAAGCAAGTACTCATTTTCATTGTTTATAACATTTTGAAGTATTATTTACGGTGCTCTTATTATCATGATGAAAATAATATATACGTAAAGAAAAATACTATATATTGATTTAAGATAATTGTATATGTTATGATTCTCTACATGTTGTCATATTGTTGGTAGTAAAGCATTAAAACATTACATTTATAAGCTACTATTTTTTTTTTCATGAGATTACGACTCATTAGGTTTGTTTATAGCATTTTTGTAGATTTTTATAATATTTTTTGATAAGCTATTCATAACACTATATATTGGTTACATAAAATATTATATATTGATTTAAGATAACTGCATATAATATAATGCTCTCCCTCTTATCATATCATTGATAGTAGAGTACCAGAACACGACATTTATAAGCTTTTAGTTTATTTTGGTTGAGGATAAGAGTCATTAGGGTGGTTTATATTATTTTTATTAATTGTTTAAAATGTTTTTGACAAGCTATTTAAAACATTGTATAGGTCACACAAAATATTATATAATAATTTAAGATAATTATATATGACATAATTCTCTATTTGTAATCAAATCAAATAATTAAGTTAGAAATTAATTTTTTCTTATTTACTATTGCAATTTAGGAAATTTTAATCTATTTCCTTATTTGTTATTACAAATTAGGAAATAACTATTAAGTATTCCAAATATGATGATATCATATTTGTTAGTATATTAAATATAAATAATTTATATTAAATAAATATAAAAATAAAAATATAATTTTCTTTAATAGAGGCTCACCTCCTTTTATTTAAGGGGATAAATTTCTCTCATTCGTTCTTCACTTAACCGAGCCAGCAACAAAAGAAACGAGGAGTTACGCCTTGTTGACTAAAGGTAGGTTTCTCTACCTTTCTTGAAAATAAAAGTTTTAGTTTTTATTTTGATTCTTTAAATGTTAAAAACTTTGTAGTTTGAAAATATTTATCAATTCTTTAAATATCAAAATTTTGTTATTGCATTAAAATCTATTGAAATTTTTATAATGTTTTTTTATCCCTACTTAAGATTTTTATTTTTAAATTTAAATATGTTAAAATTTTATATGTTTTATGTATTAAATATATGATATTTCTATACTTATTTTAATCTTATCTGGATTAGAATGTCTGTTAGATTAAAATATATTATCTAAAATTTTGATATTCTTTGATCTAAAATTTAATATGTGTTCTTCTGAATGATTTAAAATTTATTTGACTAGAATATGTTGAAATTATATATGTGTTGAAAGTATGTTTTCTATTTGAATTTAGAAGGTTATTTCATTGTATTAAAGCTTATCTCTCAATCTATCTTTTAATGTGTTACTATGTTTTTATTTATATAATTGTTAGTAGATATATGTTGTGGTATGAAATTAGATATGAATTGGATTGAAATTGCTCACAGGCCAAGACCAACTCATAGGTTAAGTATGAATTGGATTGAAATTGCTCACAGGCCAAGACCAACTCATAGGTTAAGTCACGACCCACTGGTCAGGCCTAATCAGTAGACCAAGCCCAACCCATGGGTCAAGCGTTAGCTCGTAGACTAACCCAACCCACCCAACCATTATGGGCGGTCACATATGACGCATATGACCAGGGTTGGGCCAGCTTTATGTGATGTATGCCCAGTCATATGTAATACATATGACCAATAGATGGGCTGACCCAATCTAGCCCAATATTGTTATTGGATTTGAGCCTAAATATTGATTGAATTAAACTAGGCTTGATTAGTCTAAATTCATGGTGATTCCGAATTGATTGACTTATTCAAGTCAGTTTATCTTAAACTAGTTTATGGTGGTTCCAAACTAGTTAAATAAGGATTAGAGATCAGTTCAGTTAGGTTCTAATAAATTGAGTTCAATTGGATCAATTGAACTATGGTTTAAGTCAATTGAGGGATAATTTGTATTATTTGATATTAATGATATTTGAAAGAGATATTTTAAATATGTTATTTCATCCCGATATAGACATGACCAGTGTGAGATTATGTTATTTCCCTACCAAGAGCAGGTAGGGCGATTCCCTTCGGGGATTAACGGGCCGTCAGACGTGGCGGTTGAATAGTTCCTTCATCCGTTATTGGGAGAAACATGTCCCCACTTTGACAGATGAGGGACACCACTCCATCCGCTGTTAGGAGTGCAATATGAGTTTGTCTTTATCCGTTATTGGAAAAATACAAACTCATCCCATAGGATAAAGCCTCTTTGTCCGCTATTGGGGGAGTGCTCCTTCGAGTATTTGATATATGCCAATGGGATGATTGAATTTTGATCATGTATTCATTTTAAGTGACTTTTGGGGTTCCTACTCAGCGTTGTTGAATTTTCTTTGTTTTTGATTTTTAGAGCAGCCTCCCTCTAGTACTAAATCGGATTCCAATGGAAAGCAGACCTTCCTCTACTGTTAGGTAGAACCACTTAGATGATTCTTGAAGTTAACATCACTATGTTTACTTTTCTATTTATGATTTGATGAATAAATGAATTGTAATAAATGTTTATGAATAATGAATAAAGTGATGTTTATCTACTTAGCCTGGAAAGATATGAAATTTTTTTTTTTCAGGATATGACATCTTTTTATGGTATCAAAGCATGGTCTAGGGCCTATAGGTATATTAGGTCTCTTGATTGACTTTAACCTATTATAGGAGTAATGAAGCTAATTCCAGAGATTAGCGGTCCTATTAGTCGGGGTGCTCATGGTCGTAATACTACTGGTCTATGCACTCGGAGAGGTGTTCAAACGATTAATAACTTGGAAGCTCCATGCATCGTAGAGCAAACTCAGTCCTCACATACACTTGTCACTGATTATGGGTCAGCTTCTCCTCTCCGACTTCGCAGAATGCACCTCATGCCCCAGCACCCGTCAATGCTCAAGATGATGTATACGGAGTCCTTAATGCTATTAGAGGATACTTTGAGCGTCAGGAGGATCGAGATGGAATTTCATGGGGTAAAAATAATACCTTATATCACTTTAAGAGATTGGGACCATAAGTTTTTGAGGGCAAACTAGATCCAATCTTTCCCGAACGTTGGATTCGACAAGTGGAGAAGACATTCGAAGCTATCGAATGTAGGGAAAATCAGAAAGTGCTTTTCACTTCTTTCATTTTGGAAGGGAAGGCAGACACTTGGTAGACCTAAAAAAGGAGGATGTTAGAGGCTAGAGGTAATGTGGTAACTTGAAAGCAATTTAAGAATGCATTTTATAAGCAGTTCTTTCCTGATTCAGTTTGCTTTGAGAAGCAATAAGAGTTCCTTAGCATCCACCAAGGAAGTAGGACTGTAATGGAATATGATCATTATTTCACTAAGTTGGCCCAGTTCTCTCCATATATTGCTTTCAATGAAAGTCAAAGAGCTCATCATTTTGAGAGGGGACTTCGATTATCAATTAGAAAGTCCGTTGCGGTACTAATTTTACCAACATATATTGAAGTGTTAAATCGAGCTCTAGTGGCGGAGAAATTGGATAATAAACTATAACAAGCAAAGGATCGAAAGCAACCTTTTAGAGCTACATCATCTGCGTATAGGGGATCACATTCTGGACCCTCAAAGAAAGGCAAAGGCAAACAATTTGGGCATTAACAAGTAAGAGTTCCTAGTAATCAAGTCGTCATAAGATGCTATTTCTGTGAGAATATAGATTATGTTTCCACCTCATGCCCCATGGGACAATGTGTATACTTTTATTATCAACAACCGGGGCACATGTCGAAGGACTGCCCTCGGAAGCAACATCAACGTCCAGCTCCACCCCAAATAGCTGGACAGCAACAACTACGACTCAGAGAGGGAGGACAGACAAGAGTCTATGCACTGACTCATTAATATGCTAAAGCCTCGGAATCTATTATTAAAAGTATTATCATACTCTGTGGTATGCTAGCATCTATGCTTATAGATTTTAGTTCTACTCATTCTTTTATATCACCCTATTTTGCTATGAAATTGCATAGGGATTGTGAGACAATGAATAATGCATTAATGGTAGTAACACCAGTTGTAAACTCTTTGATAGTTGATCATATATATAAAAACTGTGTTATTACTATTGAAAGTCACGATTTGCTAGTAGATCTTATTCTACTAAAATTTCAAGATTTCGATTCTATTTTAGGTACGGACTAACTTTCAACATACCATGCAAGTGTCGATTGTTTCCGGAAGACTATTACTTTCTCACCTCTTGATCAACCATCTTTCAAGTTCATTGGGATTCAAGAAATGTTTCCTTCTATTATTTCAACCTTGAGTGCAACCTAACTATTACTGAAAATATGTCAAGGACACTTGGCTTTCATTTCTGGAGAAGAATCTAAGAAGCTAGTATTAAAGGACATCCCCATTGTACAGGATTTTTCAAATATTTGTTTCTGAAGATCTACTTGCATTGCCACCAAATAGACATATTGAATTTATAATTGATCTTCTACTTGGCACTGCATCTATTTCTAAACCCTCATATATAATGGTACTAATTGAGTTGGAGGAGTTAAAGAAACAGATCCAATAGCTTTTAGACAAGGGTTTTATTCGACCTAGTGTATCACTTTGGAGTGCTTCTATCCTATTTGTGAAAAAGAAAGATGGATCTATGTGACTATGCATCGATTATAGACAACTCAACCAAGTGATCATAAAGAATAAATATCTCCTTCCCTGAATAGATGACCTATTTGATCAATTTCAATATATTCAAGTATACTCGAAGATTGATTTGAGATCCGGGTATCATCAACTAAAGATAAGGGAAGGAGACATACAGAAAACTACTTTAGAACTAAAGATATGGTCATTATGAATCCTTAGTAATGTCTTTTGGACTCATAAATGCACCGGTTGCCTTTATGTATCTCACGAATAGGGTGTTTCACCCTTATCTTGATAAATTTATAATTGTGTTCATTGATGATATCTTGATTTACTCCAAAAGTAGAGCAGAGAATGAACACCATCTTAAGATAGTTCTGGAAGTCCTAAGACAAGAGAAACTATATACCAAATTAAACAAGTGTAACTTCTGGCTCAATAAAGTTATGTTTCTCGATCATATAATTTCGAGTGTTGGTATATCTGTTGACCCTCACGAGATTGAAGCTATGATAAAAATAGAAGCAGCCCAGCCTTCTAATGTTTCAGAGATTAGAACTTCTTAGGTTTGGTCGGATACTACAGAAGATTCATAGAAGGCTTTTCAAAAATAGTAACACCATTGATTAGGTTAACACAAAAGGATATAAAGTTTGTGTGGGATGATAAATGTCAATAAAGTTTTCAAGAATTGAAGAAGAAATTGACCAGTGCTCCTATCTTGGTGATTCCTTTAAGGGGAGAAGGTTTTGTAGTGTATAGCGACGCCTCACTACAAGGACTTAGTTATGTTCTGATGTAAAATGAAAGGGTGGTTGCTTATGTATTTAGGCAATTTAAGTTTCATGAAAAGAATTATCCTACTCATGACTTAGAGCTAGCGGTTATTATTTTTGCAAAAAAAATTTGGAGGCATTATCTGTATGGACAAACTTTTAAAATCTTCATAAATTATAAGAGTCTCAAATATATTTTCATACAGAAATATTTAAATATAAGACAAAGAAGATGGTTAGACTTTCTAAAGGATTATGATTTTAATATCAACTACCATCGTGGGAAAGCTAATGTAGTTGTTGATGCCTTAAGCAGAAATATCTATAGTTTTGTAGCCTATATGAATATTCAAAGGAATTCTATAATGATAGGATTGACAGACTTAAAACTTAAACTTTTATCGAAGACAAATAAATATTTTCTTGCATGTCTGATGACACAATCATATTTGGTGGAAAATGTTAAAGAAGGTCAAAAGGAAGATATATATCTTCAAATGATAATTAAGGAGATAGGTCAAGGATCTAGACCTGAATTCCTCTAAGCCGAAGATGGTTCTACTACATTCCACAATAGACTTTGTGTTCTTGAAAGCCATCCAATAAAGATGTAATTATTGGAGGAGGCACATAGATATATCAGAAAGTGTCTTTCACTTCTTTCATTTTGGAAGGGAAAGATGTATCAAGATTTATGCCAAAACTACTGGTGGCGTGGTATGAAGAGAGATATAGCAAAGTTTATTTCTAAATATCTGATATGCCAACAAGTGAAGATAAAACATCGAGTACCTACGGGAAAATTGTAAAGGATTTCGATTTCTGAATGGAAGTGTGAGCAAGTCACTATGGATTTTATGATATGATTACCCAAGATTGCGAAAGGATATGATGGAATTTGGGTAGCAGTAGACAAACTTACTAAATCTGCTCACTTCCTCCCCATTAACAAGAAGTATTCATTGGATAAACTAGCAAACTTATATATTAAGGAAATTATTCTATATCATGGGGTGTTAGTTAGCATTATCTCAAATAGAGATTCAAGATTGACCTCTAAGTTTTGGGGAAGTTTACAAAAATCTTTGGGCACACAGTTAAAGTTTAGTACAGCTTTTCACCCCGAAATTGATAGTCAATCTGAAAGGATAATACAAACTCTTGAAAATATCTTAAGAGCATATGCTTTGGACTTTGGTGGGAGTTGGGATATACAATTGCACCTAATTGAGTTTTCTTATAATAATAGTTACCACTCTAGTATACAGATGGCTCAATTTGAAGCTCTTTATGAAAAAAAAATGCAGATCACCTATATGTTGGGATGAGGTAGGAGAACGAAAGCTTTTTGGACCTCAATTAATTCAAAAAGATGCTGATAATGTTCAAATTATATGCCAAAGATTATTAACAGCTCAAAGTCATCAGAAAAGTTATGCAGATTAAAGGCGAAGAGATCTAGAGTTCGAAGTTGGTGAGTACGTCTTCTTAAAAGTGTTGCCAGCCAAGGAAATTATGAGGTTTGGTCAAAGGGGGAAGTTAGCCTCAAGATTCATTGGCCCATTTAAGATCTTACAAAAGGTTGGGCCTATGACATACAGATTGGCATTGCCCTCGACTTTGGCTAACATCCATGATGTATTCCATGTGTCTATGCTTCGAAGATATATCGGGGATCCATCATATATCATATCTTACCAATCTCTACAACTAAGAGGATTCTACTTTTAGAAAACAACCAACCCAGATCTTGGAAAAGAAAGAACATGTTTTAAGGAATAAAATTATACTTTTGGTAAAGATTTGTTGGCAACACCATTCAGACCAAGAGGTAATGTAGGAAAGAGAAGAAGATATGCGAAAGCAGTATTCTCATCTATTCTATTAAGGTGAGCTAAATTTGGGGACCAAATTTCCTATAGGAGAGGAGAAATGTAATCAAATTAAATAATTAAGTTATGAATTAAAATTTTTTCTTACTTATCATTGTAATTTAGAAAATCTTAATCTATTTCCTTATTTGTTAGTATGTATAAGGAAATAACTATTAAATATTCCAAATATGATGATATTATATTTGTTAGTATATTAAATAAATACAAAAATAAAAATAAAATTTCATTTAATGGAGGTACACCTCCTCCTATTTAAGGGGAGGAATTTCTCTCTTTCATTCCTCACTTAGCCAAGCCCAACAGCGAGAGGAACGAGGAGTTACACCTTGCTGACGAGAGGTAGGTTTCCTTACTTTCTTAAAAATAAAAGTTTTAGTTTTCATTTTGATTCTTTAAATGTTGAAAACTTTGTAGTTTGAAAATATTTATCAATTCTTTAAATTTCAAAATTTTGTTGTTGCATTAAAATCTATTGAAGTTTTTATACTGTTCTTTGATCCTTACTTAAGATTTTTATTTTTAAATTTAAATATGTTAAAAATTTACATGTTTTATATATTAAATATATGATATTTCTATACTTATTTTAATCTTATCTGGATTAGAATGTTTGTTAGATTAAAATATATTATCTAAAATTTTGATGTTCTTTGATCTAAAATTTAATATGTATTCTTCTAAATGATTTAAAATTTATTTGACTATAATAGGTTGAAATTATATATGTGTTGAAAGTATGATTTCTATTTGAATTTAGAAGGTTATTTCCTTGTATTAAAGCTTATCTCCCTATCTATCTTTTAATGTTTTATTATGTTTTTGTTTATATAATTGTTAGTAAATATATGTTGTGGTATGAAATTGGATATGAATTGGATTAAAATTGCTCACAAGCCAAGCCCAACTCATAGGTTAGGCCATAGCCCACTAGTTAGGCCTAGTCAGTAGATCAGGCCCAGCCCATAAGCTAGGCCCAACCCACGGGTCAAGCCTTAGCCTGTAGACTAACCCAACCCAACCATCATGGGCGGTCACATGCGACGCACTTAACCAATCCATGGGTCAAGGCTAGGCCAGCTTTGTGTGATACATGCATAGTCATGTATAATGCACATGACTAGTAGATGAGTTGGCCCAATCTAGCCCAATATTATTATTAGATTTGAGCTCAAATATTAATTGAATTAAATTAGGCTTGATTAGTATAGATCGATCTAGGGTGATGCCGAATTAATTGAATTATTCAAGTTAGTTTAACCTAAACTAAACTTAATCTAATCCAAATTATACTAGTATAGGGTAGTTCCAGACCAGTTAAATGAGGATTAGAGATCGGTTCAGTTAAGTTCTAGTAAATTGAGTTCAATTGGATCGATTGAACTAGAGTCAATTAAAGGCTAATTTATATTATTTGATATTGATGATATTTGAAAGAGATATTTTAAATGTATTATTTTATCCCGATATGGATATGACCAGTATGAGATTATGTTATTTCCTTACCAAGAGCAGGTAGGGCGATTCCCTTCGGGGATTAACAAGCCATCAAATATGGCGGCTTGACAGTTCCTCCATCCGTTATTGGGAGGAACGTGTCCCCACTTTGGCGGGTGAGGGACACCACTTCATCTGCTATTGGAAGTGCGATATGAGTTTGCCTCCATCCACTGTTGAGAGAATACAAACTCATCCCGTAAGATAAAGCCTCTCAATCCGTTGTTGGGGGAGTGCGCCTTGGGATATTTGATATACGCCAATAAGATGATTGAATTTTGATCATGTATTCATTTTGAGCTGACTTTTGGGGTTCCTACTCAGTGTTACTGAATTTTTTTTGTTTTTGATATTTAGAGCAATATCTCTCTAGTACTAAATCAGATTCTAGTAGAAAGCAGACCTTCCTCTACCACTAGGTAGAGCCACTTGGATGATTCTTGAAGTTAATATTACTATATTTATTTTTTATTTATGATTTGATGAATAAATAAATTATAATAAATATTTATGAATGATGAATAAAATGATGTTTCTCTACTTAGCCTGAATGGAAAAGATATGAAAAAAAAATTTCTCTTATCATATCATTAGTCCTAGAGAATTAAAATAAGACGTCTATAGCTTTTTTTTTTATATTAAGACTCATTAAAGTGGTTTACAGTACAGTATTTTTCTTAACTCTTCACAATGTTTTTTTTGGGTGAGATGTCCAAATCTATGTTTCATAAAAACACTATATATTGATTTAAGATAACTCTTTAAGATAAGATTCTCTATCTCTTATTATATCGTTGGCCTTAGAGAAATAAAATAAAATATTTATAAGCTTCTAGTTTTTTTTGCTAAGATTAAGACTCATTAGAGTGGCTTACAGTGTTTTCCTTAACTCTTGACAGTATGTGTTAGTGAGGTATTCAAAACACTGTACAGGTTATATAAAACACTGTATATTAATTTACGATAGCTATATATGACATGATTCTCTACCTCTTAATATATATCATTGGTGTCAAAGCATTATAATAAGATATTTATAAGTTTTTAGTTTTTTTGTCTGAGGTTAAGACTCATTAGGGTGGTTTATAGTGTTTTCTAAAACCACAAATATCCTATGTTAGAAATAAAAACCCTATTTGCGTCCACTGTTGTATCGTTTTCCCTTTTTCTCATCCTTCATCGTGGTTTTGGCAATAATGTGAGGAGACAAATTTGTTTTGATATGTCTCAACGACACAGTGAGCTGATATTTTTAGTATTTAGATCTCTCTACATCATATATATATATATATATATATATATATATATATATATATATATATATATACACATATATATATATATATATACACACACACACACTAATTTCTCTTAATACTTTTCCATTGTTTTGATAAGTCTTACGTTTATGACATATTGGGATTGATAATAAATTGAAGGTGTCCTTCACAAATGTAAATTTTTTTTAATATATTTTATTATGTACTTATTTAATTTTATTTATTTGTAATTTTGTGTTTAACATTGTATCATAGATAGTTGTTGAATTGTATTCATTGGATATAGAGGCGACTCTTTTGTATCATAGAAGCATCATCACTATTGGAGATGATATTTTATTTTAATAAATTTATATTTTAGTCGAGTATAATTCCTATTTTAACTAATTTTAATTTTATTTTATTTTTATAGGAGGATGAGAAGACCTTATATGACAAGAAAAATGTTAATGATTAGGGTATTAAAGTTCCGGTTATGAGTTAAGAGGAGGATGAGGCTAAGAATAGTGATGAGGGTTGGACTCTTTCAAGGATAATGATTGTGTAGATGAAGGAAATTATGATTATTCAAGTTGATAAGGATAGAACTTTTGACAATGAGGCTACAACTATTGATGAGGAGGTGGTAAACTTTTTTGAACACATGAGAGGGCTGCAACTCTTGAGCTTGATGAGGCTATGATCATAGTGAGGAGAGTAAAATTGTTGATATTGGGATGGGTAGGACCATGGGGGAGAAGGCTAGGATAGTTGAAGTTGGTGCTTAAGAGGATGAGCACCAACATAATAATAATAATAAAAATATTTGTTATAGTATTTTATGAAGTGCTTACAATGTTTTCGTTCGTATTTCTGAAATATTATAAAGATAATATAAAAACATTGTATAGAAAATTTTTATATTATCTTTTTAACATTTACACTATTTAGTATATGCACAATTGCACTATGATATCATTTATATCATGAATTCAGACAATGGGTGAGGAGGTTTGAACTATTGACAATGAGGAAAAATGTTATGACAGTTGAAGTCTAGAAACCTAAAATGACAGTTGAGGAGGCTAAACCAATAACATTTATGTAAATTTGCTTAAACAATGAAAATGCCAAAGGACAATAATATGAAAAGTTAAAAGATTCTTAAAATATTTGTTCATACTTTAATCATTTTTTAAAACTTGGACCTAATTTTGAATTATTAAAAAGTTTAATTTTATAATGATAACTAAAGTTTTAAAATTTTATAATAAATTTAATATAATTTTATATGAACATAATATATATTTTTTAATATGATCTACATATATGATGTGTAAACTGTGAATAAGAGGAGATGAAGATGGAGGAGAAGAGAGTAGTGCAGGAGAAGGAGAAGCCAATAAGGAAGTCAAGAAATAAGGTGAGCAAGAGGATACCAATAGGGAGGAGACAAATATGGAGTGGGAGGAGAAGGAGGAGGAGGAGGTGGAGGTGAAGAATAATTTTAGAAAATCAAGGATAATCTAGAATTCAATTAAATTCAAACCGATAGTTATAATTTAATTGAATCAGTTTGATTGATTCATTTCAAAACAATTGGTTCAGTTCTCAAAAATCAAAGTCAAACCTATTTAAAAGATAATTACATCTTTTTATGATTTTATTAAGGTTTTTTTATTAAATTAAATTTAAAAATAATTAAATATGGAGATGCTATATGGTAAAAACCTATTTTTTTTCAATAAATTATAATTTATTATTTATATTTAAGAATTATATCCAATTCAAACTCACTATATATATATATATATATATATATATATATATATATATATATATATATATATATAAAGATGAAAGATTAAAAATTAAAACATATCTCATATCATTAAAATAGATTTTGATTGTCCAACAAGATGTCAATTTAAATCTAACTAAGAACCTAATCCGCATCTGAGTTGGTGTGTGCTTCCTATTCTACTCTCATACAATATCAAAAACATTTCAAAACAACTATATATAGTTTTTATTGGTTGTGTTCACAAAATATATACAGATATAAATTGTTCTTTTTTAAGGAAACGCATTCTTTCGGTCCGTTTGTTGTGCTGTTGGGTGTTTTTTTGTTTCTGAAAACAACCGATTCTAAAACTTGTTTCCAGGAATGAAAAATCATGAAACTGCTGCGAGATGTTTCTGAAGTCCTTAAACCCTATTCCCGAATTGTCCCTCGACGCCCGTCGCCCCTCCGTCGTTCCCTCCTTACTCCCTCCGCCATCCCGACGTCGGTAAGCGCTTCCACTCCACGCCCGCTCTGTCTCTGTCTCTATCGCGTTGGTCTTTCCCCCTTCCTCTCTATATCTTTCCTCAACGAAGGTTGGAGTTCCGGCCGGCGGACGGAGAATTGGTGTTCATACGCGTTCATTGGATGCTTATCTGCTGAAACCTCTTTATCCCGAACCCCAATCTCGCCGTAGTCACAATCTCGTATCGACCTCCGTCTCTGAATCTTCGGAGAGCTGCAGCATCTATCTCGCTGCTCCTTCAGTCAGTCGTTGAAACTTTGACTGCCTCTGCTTTGTCCGCCACCTCTTCTTCTCGAGGCAAGCGAGAAAGGATCGTAGGAGGCATATCTGTTTCTTTTTACTACCGAACTATTCGGCGGTGATCCTTTTCCTTTTCCTATGTGGTTTCTTAAGCCCGACACAGATCGTGCACTAGCTCGACTGCCAGCGTTAATCTATTAGGCGATATGCATCTCAACCTCGATTTCTCACTGATGACGAATCAAAAAAAAAAAAAAAATCTTTAGAAAAATAGACGGTTAAAGTTAGTGTTTTCGTCGTAGAAGCATGTGATTCTGAACAATTTTGTTAACCGAATATCTTTGCCTTTTCACAGTTTTGCAGTAGAATGATTTCGGCAGTGAGTTGGGTCCCAAAGGGAGCTTCAAAGAGCGCCCCTTTGGTTGCTGAGCCACCCTCCAAGGAGGAAATTGAGGATATTTTGAGAAGTGGAGCATTAGGAAGAAGGTAAAATCTTTTTTCAGAACTCTTCATGTCCACTCAGTAATTCCAAATTTGATTATTTGCAGTAAATTACATTGTTATTTTATTGATGTTGATTGTGCAGTGGAGATAGTGAAGAAGAGGAAAAAGAGGATATGGATGTTGACACTTCCAAAGAGGCAGATGAGGTTGCCCATGCATTAGCTGCTGCGCAGGCTTTATCCAATAACCAAGGGGATAAGAGTTCTGATTTCCAAGATATTGCTGATGGCCTTCGGGAACTTGACATGGATCATTATGATGATGAAGATGATGGTACCAACTTTTCCTTACCAGTTATTAGGATTATACAATGTCAGTTCATTGTTAGTTCTTTTTAATTTTTCAGGCATTGAGCTATTTAGCACTGGTCTAGGGGATGTTTGCTATCCAAGTAATGTCATGGACCCTTATCTTCGGAACAAGGATGTGAGTTCCTCGATCGTTGTCACAACAAATTTATGTTGTTTGTACTGTCTTAATAAGAAATTGAAAAGACTCCTCTGGAATTCTTTTCCCAGAATGATGATGACGACGACGATGAGATAGAAGATATGACCATAAAACCAACTGATGCAGTTATAGTCTGTGCACGGAATGAAGATGAAGTCAGTCATCTTGAGGCACGTATTTAACTTGATTCGACCTGAGTCTCTTTTTTTACCTTGGCAATGCTTATTCTCAAGTTTCTCTGGCTTTTTCTGACGTTAACTTTCCCTTATTTATTTGTCTTTAGCAGTGATGTTGTCTTCGAAGAAAAATAATCATTTGCAGAATGTACATATTCAACAGTTAAGAGTTGTTATCATAACTTGGGTAGAAAATTTTAATTCTTTTTATAGTTTTCTTGATTTGTTGGGACTGGCGATCAGTTTTGGTTTTGCCTGACTAGGTATTGGCTTTGCTGTTATTGATATAATGCTTTATTTCATGACATAATTAAGATGTTGTGCAATCGGCTGGCTGTTCACACCAAAAACAGACAAGTTTAGATAAAAACCTACCGCCATCGCTATGTATCTTTGAGCCTTTACAGGACATTCTCACTGAGCATCTGATTAACAATTGACACTGCTGACTCCTTGCTTGTGAAGAGGCTACTACCTTCTGTAATCTGCTACTGAAGGAGAGGGCAAGGAGATATGTTGTGTCCACAGTATTGCGTTACTCCAGCATCTTCCGATGGATGTTGCTTGGATAGAATTAATATTGGAGCAGAGGAGCTGACGCTGCTGCTCAGACCAAAGCCACAAAAAATCCCCTAACTAACTTTTAAAGGCAGATGTTGTCTTGGTGACGCATTTGTGTCTGCTTCATATTTGCGTTATCCTAGTCTGTATTATGCATAATATTCTTGGAGGGGAAAGAAAAAGCCATTTAATCCTTGGTATTAACACCCTTTAAAACCACAAGGACTGGCTGGAGCACTTATCCCTTAAATCTAAAGTATGTTTGAAAAGCTTAATCTGGTCCGAACCACATGGCAGGTTTGGATTTTTGAAGAATCAGATGATGGTGATTCAAATATGTATGTTCATCATGATATTATCCTTCCGGCTTTTCCCCTCTGCACAGCTTGGCTTGATTGTAACCTTAAAGATAGTGACAAAGGTAACCCATGCCTTTCACTTGTTATCTCATTATTATGCTCTACTTATCTTATTCTGGTTCCTAAAGTCAACCTGGTTTCTGCAGGCAACTTCATAGCTGTTGGATCCATGGAACCAGCTATTGAGATATGGGACCTTGATTTGGTATATTTTTCCTATCCATAACTTATTTGTCGATTGTTTCTGATGCTGGCATTTTCCTTTGTGTATGTTACCATCCTTTAGTTTATGGCAAGCATCGAGAACCTATTTACATTGTGTTAACTTCGACAGATTGATGAGGTTCAACCTTTTCTGGTCTTGGGAGGTGTCTCAAAGAAGAAGAACAAAGAGAAAAAGGTTTGCATTTTCTTTCTTTTAAGTGAACCTGTATTTGATGATGGGAGGTTGCTTCAGGCGCCCTATGTGGTCATTGAAGACTAACTAAGGAGATGTAATTTGTAAACATAGAGTAATATGCCTTGTTTTAGTTCCTGGCAACTCAAGAACCTGTAGTTGTTTTTCATTGCACTCGTACTTGGGACGTTAATTATCATTTACAATGTTAATAAATTGTCATAGAGGGCTTGAAGGTTGTAAAATTCCTTGCCACCAAACTCAGATGAATTACATTATGATTTGATAGGTAAGTTTACACAGATCTCAATTGTCAACTGATCTTCCGGAGTCATCCTATGGGATGATCTTGTATAGAGGTCTCTTACACTTTTGGTTCTTACATGTTCCATAATTGTGATACATGTAGACATCCGTGAAGTATAAGAAAGGCAGTCATAGAGACTCTGTACTCGGGCTTGCATGGAACAAGGAAGTGAGGTGAGCACAAGGTTCTGAACATCGTACCATATCAGTATACCGATCAGCTGTCAATACGGTATGTACCGAGCTATACCGATACATGGTACACTAAGGTGTACTGATGTACCACCCATACCAGTCCTCATCGGACCGGTACGTACCGCTCATACCGTGCGATATGGGACGGTATTGCAAACCATGGGTGAGCATGTATTCATTTCACTGATGCTGCTAGCTTGCTACTAAATTCATGGATGACATTGCTTCTGTCTCATACTAAACAATTTCTTATATGCGATCTCAGGAATGTTCTAGCTAGTGCAAGTGCCGACAAAACAGTCAAGCACCGGCAAATGTGCTGTGACAGTTGCACACCACAGAGATAAGGTAAATATTTTTACAAAATGTAGAGTAAAGAATAATAAATTTGTATTTGGTGCGAAACTACATTTCTTGAATAAAAGTCTACAACTAAAAGTTTAGCTATTTTCACTATACTTTATATAATGTTTTTAGTGTGCTATTATTTATTGTGATTCTTAGTTTCTTTTACTTTTCTGAGTAATTGCATGTAGTGTTGTTTTATATTGTCTTTAATTTTATCCCATGTTATTCCAATTCCAGTGCATATTGGTTATAAACTAATCAAAATATATTTATTTTCTCTGGTTACATTTAAAACTTTAACATTATCAAACTAATTTTGGAACTAAATTTCGTGGCACTAATCTCAAATTATTTTTATCTGATATAAAGTATAAACCACTTTCCATAATAGAGGGAATACTAGTGCTGATCAAAATTCACTAGTTCATGACATATTATTCCATTTTGCCTAACGTCACGGAATTTTTTTGGAATTCAGTATTAGTCTTATTCATGCTTAATTGGCAAACTACATTTAGGTTAATTTTTAACAGCATAAATTCCGTGAACATGTGACACATTTTTACAAGTAAATGCACCACCATCAAAGACTCTTTCAATTCCTAGGAATGGAGATCATGTTTTGATAGCATGGCCTTATATTTTGCAAGACATTTTAAAATCTATTTTCATGCATCTGCAATACCATAAAGCTCTTAGTAGAAAATGATCTTCATATAGTTTGCTTGAAAGAATTCCAACTAAATTGCCCCAGCTCTTTCTGCATAGAGAAATATCTTTCTTTTAAATTACTTTGAAGACGTAGATTGTCGAAATGGTGATGAGACTTCACTCAGTCAGCACATGTTCATGCACCCTATTTTTTTTTAAGAGTTGATGCATTAAGTTCTGTTATTCTGTCTGGTTCTTAGTTTTTGAGATACAATCAATTTCAACTGGATCACATTTGAAGCATTCTGAGATGTCACTTGAGACAAGGGTGTTGCATAAGATCTCTGTTATGACTGATTCTATAGGAAATGCTGATCTCTCTTGGTTTTTTTTTAATTCCTAAGTGAAAAGAGGGTCCCTCAAATAGTCTTTAGTCACTTCTTTGCATTATGCTACCTTATTTTGGAAACATATGTTAGTATTGTCTTTGTTTGATTCCTCAAAATTAAATTTGTCGTGTCATTATGCCATAGAGTTTGATGATTACTTTACAACTTCACAGGTTCAAGCAGTTGCATGGAATCAACATTCTCCTGAAGTACTTCTCAGTGGTTCTTTTCATCAATCGGTAGTCATGGTAAGGAATGATATCATTTCTGGTTAACATCAGAGCAGTTCCATCATAATATTTCATAGGACACAAAGGCTGCATGCAGATTAACGGAGTTACCCTTAAGTTGATTGATCTCATCAGCTGTTGCCCTCTTGTTCGCTTGGTTTGTTGTTACTTGTAAGCCCATAAAAGCAACGGATGCTGGTTGTAATATGGCAGCAATCCAGTAAAGAGAAGTAATTGATAAAACAATAGAACAGAAAGAGTAGAGAGATTATTAGAACGATAAACTTTGTATTTTGTAGTGAACTTTAACTAGATACTTCATTTTTTGAGCCTTTGAATTAGGAAACTGGTGGACTAGTCTTCACTCTGAACAAGGTGCCAGAAGGAAGACCATTTGGTGAATATTAGATGTCTTAATATTCTCTGCATTGGATATCTAATTTGTCCATCTGAACAAGTCATTATCTCATAAAGCCTGAGACTAAATCAAAATTTGTGGACCATATATTAGTATCATTCTTGTTCAGATACCTGTACTTCCAGACTGCAAAACTTCATACTCAATGATGACATTGACTAATTTGCATATATCCTTTGATTTGCAGATGGATATGAGAACGAGCACACAGGTCTGTAATGAATGGTCTGTCACAGCTGATGTTGAGAGTTTGGCATGGGACCCACACTCAGAACACTCTTTTGTGGTGAGTTTTCTTCTCTACAATGTAGAATATGGGTTGTAGAACATTCGAGACTTTGAACCTTGGAATGAGGTTAGTGATACTCCTACCAATCCTCTTTCTCATTAATTTAGCTCACCTGGTAATGAAATTCAGTGATTGTGGCTTCACTACTAGGAATGACCTATCTTTCTTTACTGTATGATCAATGAAAATGAAGGTTTAAATGTGAAAGAATCTTGATCAAATGTGGGAAAGGATTTCAATAGTGTTGTTTATTGATTTTGGATGAGCTGATGTTAATAGAAATTTACAAACTAAGTTAAAAAAGTTAATAGTCTTTTGTGCCATGTTCCTTTGGCTGCTTGTAATAACCTGTTAATATGCTTCAGGTGAGTCTTGAGAATGGTACTGTTCAAGGTTTTGATGTCCGGGCTTCATCAGATTCAGGTTCCAGTTCCAAGCCAACTTTTATTCTTCATGCACATGATAAAGCTGCTTCTGCAGTCTCCTTCAATCGGGCAGCTCCAAATGTAAGTTGCTATCTGACTCTCTGCATAATTGAAGGCAATAAATTTTGATGATGACTGACTGACCTATATTATTCATGCAGTTTCTTGCTACAGGTTCAACAGATAAGATGGTACAAAGTTATCTTGCTTCTCTTGGATTCTGGTTATAAAATTATCTGCTGATGGCTGATTCAAACAAACAGGTGAGGCTTTGGGATTTGTCGAACAATCAACCATCATGTGTTGCATCTCAAAATCGCAAGACAGTAAGTATGATATAGATAGTTAAGCGACCACGCAATTGTCCTTGTAATGGCGTTTCGGTTTTTCTAACAATTTTTCAGTCTAACAAGCTAAATCATGTTATGAATAAATATGGCCTGTCTGCTAAACCATGAAGAAGATTCATGGATTAAAAATGTGGCATATAAACAGCAGATTGGTATAAGAAACCAAAAAAAAAAAAAAAATCATATGCAATTGTTGGCTATGTTCCCTATGTTTAATGCTAGTTCATGCAATGACAATGGAGATAATATGATTGATATTACCAGGGAGCTGTATTCTCTGTAGCCTTTTCAGATGATAGCCCTTTCTTGTTAGCAATTGGAGGCTCCAAGGGAAGACTGGAAGTAAGTATATAGTCCACAACACTCGAAATATATATATATATATATATATATATATATATATATATATATTCTCATCCCCTGTTTGCTCACAATTTCCTTTGCTTTCATCTCAGGTATGGGACACCTTATCTGATCCAGGCGTAGGTGGTAGATTTGGCAAGTACAGCAATCGAAGAACTGATCCAGCATCGACAGATTGAGTCTTAACCTCGTTATTTCTTGTCCAAATACCGGAAATGAGCCGTAGTTTTGTACAAGGCTTTTGCAGATTTCTCGAGTGCATTATCTTTTTCCCTGTCACCCTTTTTGAATGAATAATTTGGATACAGATTGTAAAGCATATAAATACAATTGCGTATTGATGATATGTAACATTTTGGTTTTATGTTTCTCCTCATATAAGTTGAAATTTCGAGAGGTTAATTCGATATTGTGTGTGTGTGTGTTTGTTTGTTTTGCGTGTATTCTGTCCTCCACGTCATATAAATAGGCGAGCCATGGGTTCTTTGCATTGGCCCCCTCCTCTTCCGCCTTTGTAGAGAAATCCTCTTTCCCACGTCTCTCCTTCTTCCTCCCCTCCCCTCGAGTCTAATCTCCGGTGGCTTCCGTCTCGGATCGTCGATCTCTGACGAGAGCGGTAGCACTTGGGTTGTGACGCGTTCTTGTGAGCAGATCCTTCCTCAAGGAAGGAGAGATGTCCAAGAGATACGAACAACCCGACGAGAGCCTGTCACGATGGACGCGGGTGGATCAGGTGCGTTCTCTACCTTCAGAAACTCTGTTGGCGTTTGGTATGTTACTTGGATTCTTTGGGTTTTGAGACGTGTTTTTGTTTGCAGATCTTGGAGGAAGTTCTGATCGTCGATGAACCGCCTGAACACGAGTTCTGACCTCTGGATGCCCAACAAAACTTGGAGCCCAACCCAAGCACTGACCTCCAATGCCTCACGTCTCGGATTGTCGAGCTCCGACGATGGTGGCAGCTCGATCAGGTGCACTCAATCTTCCTTCCTCTTGATGGAGATTTCATCGGTTTCTTGGGTTCTTTTGGGTCCTAAGATGTTCTTGGAGGCAGATCTTTGAGAGCCTGGTGGTTGCCAAGAATCGGTGAACACGATCGTGATGATGCCGTGAAGGATCCTTGCATTCGCAGCTGGAACAAATCTTCTCCATGCTGTGTTCGAGTAAATGTCCAAACGAGATGGCTGCAGTGTGGATATTATCTCCCACTGGATTCTCTTGAAGGTAATTTTAACTTTATGATTATATTGCTTGGCAACCTATTCTTGCGATGGATTGTGGAGTTATATATATTCTGGAACAGACTTTCCAGTAGTGGAATTGAAGGTCTAATGTTTCCTAGGATTTGGAGGAGGTTTAGGAATATAGACTTATTCCCTATTGTTGATTAATGCAACTTGAGTTCCACTGGTGAAATTAATTGGCATAGTAGAAGTTTGCATCAAGTTAAATTTATATTTCTTGGTGACCATGGTGACTGGCATAGTTATCCCAAACTTTTGTTGTTGTCGAGATCAATATCAGAAGAAATGTTAATCTTCCTGTCTATCGTTAATGCTACAAGTCAAAAACTTATTGGTCTCTTTATCTTTTTTTAGTTATAAAATTATTATTTTCAATTTTAACATCTCAAGAACAGCTTGATAACATGTTTCTCTCATCCGAACACACTTTTCAGATCCCATCTAAACTACCTCTTGAGTGCAAGATGTCTGATCAATTTGACTTAAAACACAAAGGCCTACTACCCGTGTAGCTGGTTATCAAATTTGTATGATTATGTTATTCTTCTGGTTTGATGGTTTAGGCACCTTTTATTTTCCTTTTTAATTTTATAAGCTTTGGTGGTTAAGGGGTATAAATTCTTTGAAGAATACTACTACCAACGGTAATATCTTTTCATATGTTTTCTTGACCTGCATCATATAATTGCTTCAGAGGCCAGAATTTTCTTGTTTTGATGAATTAGCTAAAATTGGATGGTTCTCATTGTGGAGCGACCATATTATTGAGCATGCATGTGTCACGCAGCAGATTTTAGGACCATGTTATGAACTAAGGCATATTATAACTAAACTGCCATTCCCTCGAATTTGCATTGGTCTTACATGTGTTGCTGGCATGTGTCAGAGAGTTGCCATGTAAATAACTAGAGTTTGATGATTTACATGGCAACTCTCTGTGGTCCCAAGAACTTGTTAGCATGTATAACATACTTTTGAGTTATTAGTTTGATTGTGTTCTTAAATAGGTTCTCTGTTTTTATTCATCTTCTAAAAAGGTTCTTTTTGAGTTATAACCATGTCATAATTTTTTAAAAAAACCTGAAAGATAGTCTGGTTTCATTCATGACAAGCAGTTCATTTTTTTTGAAGACATTGGTTTGATGTCATTGTTTCTTAAAGTAGTTCATGTGTACTCTGAAACTTAATATAAGTTTTTAAAAGAACCATGTCATCTTCTTGTTTTCCGATGACATTGTTTTGATTGAATAAAACATGGTAAGAACAGGACCTCGATGATAATCATGAAAAGGAATTTTTGAACGGAAGCATTTTAATTGAAGAATCACCTAAATTATATATAAAAAGATTAATTTAATAATAAGATGGGAATAAATTAGGTAGTAGAGGCAATTGATCTTCAAGTTTATGAAAGCAAACGCCTCCGGAGCTTTGGATGTATATTTCAATGGGAAGGACAGATTGAAGAAAATGTTGCTCGTAAAAGGACTAAAATAAAGAGAGTCATCTTTTGTGTGTCATCAGATACTGATTAAAGCAAAAAAGAAAAAAAAAATGTAGTATGGATGTAGTAGGGTCATTTGTGCTTTATGGATGAGAAATATTGGCTAGTTACAAATAAATTTGAAATATTAACATAGGACAGAATCAGAGACGAAGATATTGAGATTTGGTGTCTAACATTGTCCATTGTCCGAAAAGATAAAAATAAATGATAAATTTATTCATGTGAATTAGTGGTAGCATCGATGGAGCATAGAATGTGCAAAATATTTTTGAGGTAGGTTTTTAAACAAAGACTCACTCATGGAAAAACTGAGGCAAATTGGTTCCTATTATAGGTTCAAGAGAACTCGATCATGAGGCAAATTGGTTCGTATTATTGGTTCAAGAGAGGTTGAGACAAATCACAGAGAATTTTCCTACAAACAGGAAAAAAAAGGGGTCTGATGATACTTGGATTATCCAGTGACAGTGACCTCAAAGTACTCATGTTTATCCCTTGTAATTCTATTGTTATCCTACATAAGAATAGATATACTTTAATTGGAACATGAGTTCCAAATAGAATGAGTAAATGTTTGGCACTGTTTGGATTAAGTAATTAGCTAGGGGTCGTAATCTTCATATATAAATTTGATAATGAGTTTGTGTTGCATCAAAATTAATGGATGCCAACACACTTTTTGAATAATCATAATTTTGTACCTAAAAGCTCCATTTAATTGTTTACAATGAATGACATTGCCTTGTCTTACCCCCTGAGTTCAAATTTCATTATGCCATTTCTAGTGTCATCATTTTTGAAGCAATAGTAGTATAACTAGACTTTAATAGCGTTATGTACAAAATTATGTATTAGAATAATATCTGAGGAAGGTTGACCTCTATGATAGTGTAATATAACAATTTTCATCTTTTTCCTTATCACTTCAGAGGGCCTACCTGCTTAATATTTGGTACTGTCTCAAAATATTTAAACATGAGAATTTCAGGCACTGAGATATTAATGAAAGTGATTATAGGGAGCGTGGGTTAAGGTCAAAAGAAAAAGGAAAAGAAATTTTCTATGATTTGTTGATTTGGAGAAGGAAAAAGGCCCTAAAGAACAGGATACAAGACTGTCCCCCACCCTCCTCCTAAATACTTTCTTAATGATTCATGAGATGGGATATTTTCTGTAGATGTTTCCAAATGGTGGATCCATTTTTTCCCACTAGTGCATAATTTCACAATTACTTTTTTTATTGCAGCTAACAACAATTTTTTCTTTACTAATAAGTGGTGTGCCATTTACTACTTGAGAGTAGGCTTGAATAGTTGACGACCATGACTCATCTCATCTCATCTATGAGACGTTAAATTCTCTCATTGGGCAATGCCTGGTCTTATAATTTTGTGCTAGTTCTGTACCACAACATCCTTCTTCATGTTCTCGTCACCATATTAAAGTGATTTACATATTTTGTTATTTTCTTTTTTTTGTTTCTTATGTTGCATATTTTATATGTTTGATTAAATTATCTAATGAACTGATTTCATTGTGCAAAGGATGAGAATGACTAAACATTGCTGTGATTGTCTGAGAAATTTCCTGACATGTTGGTGCATTTAAGTTGGTAAACCATGCCTTTACTCAGTTTGCTAAGCCAAGCTCAGGATCAAATTTACGAATATTTAGGTTTTAGTTTGATATATTCTTGTGCATATACTTTCACTTCCCTCATTAGCCTTACGAGTGCTCTTTTACATTTTCACAGCAAGGCAATCTGTTGTTTGTTGTTTTTCACAGCAAGGCAGTCTGTTGTTTGTTGTTTTTAAAAATACTCAACATGTTGAGTATTTTTAAGTCAGCACAACAATTGCTCATTGTCTCTTTTCTCGCTTTTGCACTGAAAACACACTCTGTGTTGGAAATCAGCACAACATTTGTTCTTCTTCTTCTCGTAATGCAAGAAAAGTGAGAACAAATGTATGATCTTTATGCATTCCAGAGTTGTCATTAGAAAGAAAGGCTACCGTCAAAGATTAAGATCAAGAAACTAGAAAATATTAAAAATCCACGGGCAATCTTTAGCACGATCTCAAACCCTAGGAAATAGATTTGCATATATCCTTGGTTGATCACCGGTTTCCACTACGCAATCTTGATCTACGCCATCAAAGCAACAACGGAAATCAGGAGAACCCGCGAGAAATGGGGTTAGGGTTTTGATCTGCGCTAGCACCGGTAAGGTTTGGGGAAAAAGGAAGAGATCACTGGTAGAGATAGATCAGGGGTGAAAGGTGAAAGAGGGTTAAGGTTTGGGGATGGACGGTGGTCGGTGGCCCTGTCGAGATCGTTGATCTTGCTCTACGCCATCAAAGAAACAACACCGATCAAGAAAAGGGGAACGGAAATCGCGACAACCGTCAAGAAGAGAACGTCGTGGCTGCGCCAGCATCGCAGAAGAAAGAAGTCGCCAGTAAAGATCGAAACAGGGTGAAAAGAGGGTTAGGGGTTCTAAGAGATCGACCTGGAAGGGTACGGGTGAGCCGGCAGGCAATCTGTCGACAGCCGCCGGCCTCGAACTCGACCTCTGCCACCTCCGCCATGGCTCTTGCTGGAATCCGGGGGGCGAAGCGCCTTTATAAGGAGCGAGGAGCGGGAAGATCCTCTTGTGGAAACCAGCCACGTGTCCATCACATCTTTCGTAGTGCATGTCAATGTATAACATTTCATATCGCACCGACACGATGAATCAATAGAGCTGATATATGTGATGTTACGCACAATTTAGAAATTAATCCATAGAATTATTTTGGTGGCATAAGTGTTCATAATTGAAATTGATTTGGAAATATTTTTGACGATAAATCAGCCAATAGCTGCCCTCCATCGAGACGTTGACATGGAGGGTAAGGGCCAAGTCAGTTTCTCACTCGATAATCATGTGGGGAAAGTAACGATCTATTAGCCCATGTAGATAATAGTTCATCGAAGGGTGTTCAGACCGATCGTGTTCGGATCGATCTTGTTGATCACCATAGTGGTCTCTGGACGATCGCTCGGACTTGCTCCCTCTCGGTTGGCATTCGTGGATTGTCGGACTTTTATTGTCCATGTGGATAAAACGCTAAGAGGAGAGTGTTTCAATGGTTACATATGATCCCCTCGATTGCTATAGTATAAAAGCCAGTTCTCCATACCTGTTCAAGGATTGAACCTTTCTACAAAAAAATTTTTTTACACTCCCACACAACTTGAAGAAGCTAACTTGAATATCGAATAGATCGGATCAGAAAACTACCTCTGACGTTAACCTTTATAAATGATCCATCGAGAAGACCAAAACCTACATTGGCCCAACCTCGAGACTACCTCGGATACTTAGAGATCCTTCGAAAACCACCTCAGTGCTGCGACAATCATCTTACAAGATTGTCACAAGGAATCCTTAAATTCATTTATTTTGTATATTCAGACAATAACAAAAATCATAAAGGAGTTATGCCACTTGATATATTTATTTTGTACCTAAGTCTATTTGGCCAATCCAAAGTAATTTGGAAACTATAGCTTGTTATTGTTGTTATATTAGTAGTTGTAGATGGAGGAGTAGATTAGTCATCATATATTATTATACTTTTCAATTATCATGAATATCAGTATATTAAAATATAAAAATGAATATATGAAAATCTAAATTACTTTCGAGTTTTTAAGAAGTCTTAATATTAATTAGAATGTCAATTAAAAATAAAACGAAGGTTGATTAATATTAAATGTTTTACATCACAAAAGCAAATACAAGATCCAATAGCTTCACGTAATGAAAGATGCAAGGTTGATTTACTGAATATAAATCATAAAATGTTCATTTTTCAGTATGGAACACATCAACTTTTCTAAAATGACATATTTTAAATACCGTCACTTTCATTCAAGGATAAAATTAAAATTAGCAGAAATTAGGAGCTCTAGAATAATTTTTGAACAAAAAACTCACTGATAAAAGAAAATGAAATTTGACTTTTCGGTAATATTTTAGTATGTGAATTTATAATAATTGAAAGAGTGGGGGAGGGAAAAAGGGCAGAGCAATGCTTCTGGGACCCCGACACACATTACCCACGGACCCACTCGCCCGTACGTGCATTTATTGGCGTGAGGCCGCACAGGGCTCGGTTGTGGGACCCACGAGGGAAAAGGAATAACTTAACGAGATTTTACATCCGTCCGTCAATCTCTGCGACCGAGGAATCGGACGGGCAGCATTCGATCATCGTCGTCGCTTCCTTAAATGCCTCCCTCCCCTGTTATTTTTCTACCTCCGAAGTGGGTGAGGACTGACGAGGGAGTTCTTTGCTTCAGGGGAGAGAGAGAGAGAGAGAGAGAGAGAGTGTGTGTGTCAGTGAGATTCTTCTTGGGCTCCGTCCGGTCTCGCACGCCATTAATGCGCCCATTCTTCCGCTTCTCCCCTTCCCGCGAAGCCCAAACCCTAACCCTATTCCGCTCGCAGATCCACCCACCGCTGCAGCGCTGCTCTGCCGAAAGTTCGAGTCCGACACCAAGAACGCGATAGAGGACGACCGGTCCGGACTGCGGTTCTCGTGCCATGGTAAGCCGCCGGATTTTTGTGTTGGCAATGTCGCCGCCGTCTTCCACCTTCACCGTCGTCGTCGTCCTTCTCTTCGGTGTCTTCTTGTCCGGTGGAAGATGCGAAGTACCTAATAAGGCCAACGACTTGTGCTTCTCTTTCGACGGATCGGAGAAAAATCGGAGCTTTGACTCGGAATTCACCCTCTACGGCGACGCCCAGATGAGTGGCTCGGCGGTCAGGATCACGCGGCCGGCGAACTCGAGCACGGGGCGGATCGCGCACCGGAAAGCCATCAGATTCTTGGGGACTAAGCCTGGGTTTTCTTCCTCCTTCTCCTTCTCCATCTCCCCGGGCGACGGTGGTAGCCTCCTCTCTTTCTTCTTGGAGTCGGTGGAGGGAGATGGGTTTGGGCTGTCGACCAGCCTTGTTGCAGTGAGGTTTGGGACGTCCGGTAATCGAAGTGGAAGCCTCATTGAAATCGATGTCGGCGGAGAAGCTTTGATGACAAGCAGCAATCTTTCTGATGTCGGTCTGCTTCTGAACAGCGGTGAAAAGTTGCGTTCTTGGATCGACTACGACGGGGAATCGAAGAGGATGGAGGTGAGGCTGAGCCAGGCAGGGGATCCGAGGCCGACCGCCAACTGTTCGATCAATTTGTCGAGCTTGGTGTGGAAGGAGGCAGTGTTTGTGGGCATAAGCTCTTGGAGTGGAAATTCGACTGAGACCAGCAGTCTATACTCGTGGAACTTTACAGTGAAGCAGGGAGCTCCATATCTGATGCACTCCGAGCCTCTGAATCCGAATTCGTTCTTGGTGAGGCCTACCGAGAGCCCTCCTTCTGTTCATCAAAGAAAGGCATATGCTTGGGGTGTTCTCATGGCAATGGTGTTTGCTGCTGCTTGTGGTGCAACGCTGGCGTTCTCGGCGATGTTCGTGTGGGCTGCGCTCGTCGCTCGGCGTCCAGTGTCGCCCGTAGAATGCCCCGTGGAGGATGAATATGGAAAGATCGTATCAGCCGGAGATGAGCGCTTGGTGGGTGGTAAGAAGTGAGTTTTGGAAGAGGAGAGAGCCTCCTTAATGTTGTATATGTGCGTGTGTGTGTGGGTGTTCCTATGGTACTCGCCGTAACTTTTATGTTCTGCTACTTGATGGAAATTGTAGCCTTTGCAGCCAAACTTCCACAAATGCTATGATTTCCATCAAGAAATCAACTGTTGTAATTTTATATTTCTGTTTATCCCTCTGTAATAGAATAGAAAACTTTGTTGGAACGAAATGCTTTTGGTTCGTTTCTGATGATACAGACCACTCAAATCCTTCATGTATATAATGCCTACATTTATCATAGAATCCACTGAAGTCCTTCCTGAGAATTGCCAAGAAGTAGAAGAAGTGCACAATGTTTCTGATGCTACAGACAGACCACTCGAAAAACTCTCTTTCTTTCTAGATTGAATGAGTGCTAACAAGGAGGAGAGAAAACTGCAAGATGTTGCATGGCTATTAGTCAGTCCTACATCAGTTATTAATTTTTTTCTTTTCCAAACCCACTTCTTGGTTTTAAACGTATTTGTTAAGACAGTCGTGTATTACTGTTCGTACATCTTCACTCCCATGTGAGCCAACTTCACACATCGCCCAGGCGTCTTCATACTTCTCATACACACAGTCGGTGTATACTGTCTCGTACATCTTCACTTCCATGTGAGCCAACTTCACACATCGCTCCAGGCCGTCTTCATACTTCTCATACACTGCCGGGACTGTTAGGATGATTGCAATACCTGATAGAGAAATGAAATGTGACCTTAATTAATACCAGACATTAAGCTAATAATCTTCTCAGAAGAAATTCACCATCATTTTTTTCTTTTTTTTTTTTGTGAAATTTGTATACTCGAACGAACACACACACGTATCGGCTACATATTTTTACGAGTCATACTGAATTATGCAAACCAATAGCCATCACTATACATACATTTTAGTAATGTGAACACCAGTTCTAGAAATTTATGGTTTCATGATCTGATGGATCATCGAAAACTAAGATCAACTCTCTTATTTCAACATTGCAGCTTCTTAGCCACCCAAACCACCCAAATTTAGAATTTAAAACTAAATTGTTTAGAATTTAAAACTAAAACCACCCAAAACACAACCCTTTCATTCCTATATTGTTTCACAGCTCAAATTCAGAAATGTGATCAACCAAAGATTAGAATAGGTAATTCTCTTAGAACATTCATATAGTATGTGGTATCTAATAGCATGAGCACTTACTTGTGTAACCCAAAGTGAGCATATCAGTCAACCCACCAACCATGGAGACCAGCCATAGGCACAGAGCTACTGTATAGAAAAGTTTTGGGTCCTTTCCCTGTACCATATCATTGAAAGCAGATAGGACCTTGTTCACATGGAATCGGAACAAAACTGCAGCTTCATGTATCATTTCTTCTGAGAGGTGCATCTCTGGCATGGGCGGAGGAGGCCTGCGTTCAAGTCAGCAAATAGCTGGAGATTGTTGTAGGTGTGACACAATAAGAATGGATGAGGAATGCAACTAGCAAATCTATATTCATATTAAGATTACTTGTATCTAAGATGACAGGTAAATTACATTCGATTAGCAAACTTGTCTAAACTTTAAAAGGAGAACATACACTGTATTCCATTAAATATTACAGATTATAGTAGCTATAAATTATGTAACAATAGTGATAAACTTCTAAAACTTTACAAATAATATTTAACAGAAGAGTATTTCACAAAGCACTTTAAGAGATAAATGCATTTATTCTTTCAATTCAGCCCACATATTAAGTATCTCTCAGAAAAATGAAGAAAACTATACCTTAAATTGGACCTGTCTCTGGTTATTTTTACTGCAGTTGTATGCTCTCCTCCCACAAGTAAGGAAATCATCAATGAGATTGAGTTCCTTCTTCAACGCATAAAAAAGAATCACCAGGAATTAGGATCAGAATGCCAAAATTGGTTATTACACACACAAAGTTATTGTTTGAAATTCCCACTTTGCTTCACTATCTGTCTCCAAAATACTATAAAATCATCGGTTTCCTCTTCCTTACTTTTTAGTTCTCCATTTGAAATGCCTTGCCGAGTTGCTACACTGTTTTCAAGTTCCCCAAGAATGTCCTGGTGGAGTAACAATTTATTTGCTCATCAAATTTATGCCCTTCTAAGGTCCGATCTTCTAGCAGGACCACAAATGACGGCCACCGACAGTCATTTAATGGTTTCACAAATTCTCATTCTACGATGCCAGTTTATATTAGATGAAATGGTTACAGAACAGAACGTAGTAGTTAGATCTCTGCATCAGAATTTAGATCATGCAAAAAAAAAAAAAAAGATTGATAGATTGCTAATTTCTGCTTTTTATCAAGATAATATTTTTCTAATTTTAAAAGGTTGGAAGAACATAATGGAGCTAGTTGAATAAAGATGCAAAACAGTTCAAAGATGGCAGTTTACCTGTTAAGGATTTCTGCAGCCTTTGCCCACAGAAAGAGGATGGAAATCAGCAGCAGCAGAACGTTTGAAACAAGAGACAAGAGCGTATATCCCACCACTTCAAAAACCAGCCAAGAAGCCAGTGCACCAAGCAGTATCGCTATCGTTACATTCTTTCTCCTCCAAAGGATCACATCCGCAACTGTCAAACACAGTTCCTGTAAATCCACTAATCATGACACATGGATTATCAACCAGGCAGCAGCTGCCCAATCTAATTCCACCCCTAAATTCTGATCGAGTATCCGCGCAAAATCCAAATCGAAGTACAATCAGCAGGAATACGATCAAAAAGGTCAATTACTGATATTAAATGGAGACCAACAAACGGGTGCTGCATCAGACACCTTATAATTACGCTTAGGGTTCCGATCGATTCCCACAGAAGAACGAAGAAGGTACGCTTGCCCCATACAGTGTACAGTAACGCCGGATCCATTCAAGATAAACCAAATCAGTGTCGGATTTCTACGATAGAAAGCATCTACAAGCAGAACGTCGACACACAAGTTCGATGATCGGGATGTCAAAACCGAACCGATCGACGAAGACGAAGAATCTTATATCTCAGGAGCGAAATGAGACTTACGGATTCCACCGCCGAGGATCTCGTGAAGCGATCGTTGCAGCTCCGGAGAGGACCCTGCCACCGGTTGATCTTGGACGGAGATCATGGTGAAGAGAAATTATAAGCTGCCTCTCCTCCGTTCTTCTTCGGACAGCGAGAGAGGGGAAAGGGGGTGGGTGGAAAAAGAGAAATAAGCTGCCGCTCCAGCCTAAAAGGTCAGTCCTGCCGCCCCCATCGCCGCTGCAGCTACTTATTCTTCGTCTTCTTCCTCTTTTACCCTTAGTTAAAGCCACGCTCGTCCGCGTAATGCAAAGCCAAATAATACAAAAGAAGATGTTTGTTGGGCATAACAGATGTTATTTAAGTATGCCTTGGTTGGCTATGTGGTAAAACAAATGTATTTAAGTCTGTAATGTTTCTCATACTAAAACATTTTTATGTTGAATACCAGCAATCAAACAATAATATCAAAATGAATACCCATTGCTAGCAATCTTGGCATCGTGGAAACAAGTAAAACAAACCCTCAAAAAATCTGATAAATACTATATGATAAGATTTACACCTCAGGCCAAGCGAACTCGTTCTAGAGCCGTGCAACCTCGACTATGAACTCTTGCTCCTCTACGAGAGAGAGGACTGATAAAACCATTTAGTCCCACATTGATTGAAGAGTATAAAAACCAAAAGACTCACGATTGATTCTGAAAGGCTCACAAACAACACCACTACACATTTATACAAAACAAGGGCAGAAATCAAGTTAGTCTTTTTGCAGGCAGGTCTCATGAAATGAGGAGTATTGCTTTCAGTAAATACTGCATTTACTGTACATGAATTACTAACTTCGTCAAGAGAACATGAATCAAAAGAACATCTGAATCTTGTATTTCACAATTTAGTCAGCACATTACATCAAGAAATTTGGATAAACTAAAGACATTACCCATATAGAGCAAGCAATAAACCAGAATGAATTTAAATCACATTTGTACTGGGGCATAAAGTATCAGAATAAATAATGCAGAAAACAACTGATACCGGATGATTCAGAAACAATACCACATCACATTTATACAAAACGAAGGCAGCAACGAAGTTAAGAGTCAGACGCTACAAGTCTCCTACAAGAATTAGCAAAGTCTACTGCCGAAGAGAATCACTTCTGATGATATATTTACATGTACTTGAAACTATACATTAATCACTTACTAAGTTTGTCGATTTGTCATGTACTAAGAAGCTACTTTTCAGGTAACTTCTTCACCCAAGGATTCCTGAAGTAAACATAGATAAAAGAATCCTCTTCGATAAAAGAAAATTTGAGAATGATATCCTGTAGCTTGATGCTATGCAGCCAAACATAAACTCATGAAGTTATTACAAGTTACTTTCTTCTTATCGAAACCGCAAATGGTGCTTCTCATCTGTCCCACCAAAATAGTGTTATAAATGTCATTCATCATCGGAACAACCCTTGATCGATAACATTGTTACTAATAACTATGCTGAAAACACAAGTTTCAATAAAAAAAAGGCATACCCAATGCACGAGGCTCTCACCAATGCGGTGGTGTCCGAGGAGGGTCAATGTACGCAGCCTTACCTTTAAATATTTAAAGAGGTTGTTTCTGAAAACACAAGTTTCAATTCGGAACTAAATCATAAGAACTATTGGTATATGCCATACCAACACCAGAAAAGAATAAGAACTAAATTATAAGAACTGAGATCGATTTGCCTTGCTGGCCAGGCAAAAAGGGAGTCCCACAAGAGAGTGAACAGAATTGTGCCATGGATGCCAATAACTCCATGTCTCATTACTTGTCGACACTGCTATCATATTCCTAGTAGGAGCATAATAGCTTTAGAAGATGGCCTCCTCAAACAACAAATCACCAAGTACATCAAGCTAATCACAAGCTTGAAGAACGATCATCTCCAAGTTAGAGTCATCTTGATCCTCTAAGACAGCCACAATGACCTTAATTCAACACCAATGTCGAAGTAATTGCAAGCAGACAATCCCATAGCAGCAGCAGTGGCAGGAACATGAGAATACTAATAGTAAGATTCAGACTTTAGATAGACTATAATTCGTTCATCGACATCATCAGGTAGGTGTATGCCAATCATTCAAGGGAAATTAATAAGACGGTGCCGGCGACAAATTGAGCTAGGGTTTGATGGATAATTTACCAACGACGAGGGCAGGTGGGTCGGATGGAGGATCCGATCAACCAATCGACGCAGAAGAAGATCAGAAGGCGTGGAGCACGGGTCTCTTGCCGAGGCGCTTGATCTCCCGATTCATCTGGCCAGTGAGCATGAGGGCGAACATCTTGAGGTCGCAGAGGAGGGACCAGAGCGGGTGGCGGAAGGTGGCGGGGGAGTTGCCCTCGACGAAGAAGTGGCTGCACCAGGCGGGGCCGTAGCCGAGGATGGGGGCGAGGAGGAGGAAGGGCCAGCGGGCGAGGACGAGGGCGAGGAGGAGGGAGAGGAGGGCGGAGAGGGTGCCGGCGAAGTGCCAGCGCCGCGTGGAGGGCTTCGAGTGCTGGCTCACGTAGACGGGCCAGAACTCCTCCAGGCTCCGGCAGTTCATGTCTTCGCCTTCTCTTGGAGCGTCCGAGGGCGAGGAAGAAGCCAATCCATGATCGGCTAATGGGAACGGAGGGGTAAACTCGTAGATTTAACCCGTTTGACCTTGACTTTGACCTTAACGAGGAGCAGAACGAGAGAGCTTCTCATCTAGAGGATGAGAGGAATATATATATATATATATATATATATATATATATATATATACACACACACACACACACACACTCTAATGAAATAATTTTTAGAACATTAAGAAAAAAAATATATTAGACTGTCCATATTGAAATATTAAATTAAACTTTATAATTATGTAAGGGATTGGATTAAGTTTTTTAGGAGAGATAAAAATGCTTGTTTAACTTAAAGTCGAACACTTTGTTTGACCTCTCTAAAAATAAGGATTAATATAATATATTATGAAGTTAAGAGAGAAAGAGATTAAGAGAAATTAACATGAAATCGAGAGATGCTGAGGTATATAGAATTTAAGATCTTGAGATAATGTAAGTGATTAATATAAATAATTCTTTCGGTTGTGAGTTTGTTTATTCTTATCTTATCTTATCTGCCCAAGTCCACCGTATTTTTCCGTGAGGTTATGCCTGTCATTTTATCATACAGTTTGTCAGGCTTTTCGGGCCTTTCTTCTGAGTTGACTGATCCTTGTTTGGTTGGTGGCTGGGGGTTGCCGGGAGGAGGAGGTGGCGGGGCCGGGCCTGGGCGGAGATGGGAGTTCAGGTCGCAGGGACGTGCTTGCAGTGGCCGCAGCTGCCGCTCACCAACTCCCAAACTACCTCCCAGACCGCCTTCTCTGCCTTGGTTTCAACTGCCGGGTGCTGCAAGAGGAGTCATGGCTGCGATCGCGTCCTCGCCTCGCCCTTCCTCGGCGCCAGAACTGCCAAGTTATTTGAGAGCTCCACCGCTGGACATCGGCGGAGGGAGGGAAAGGCCAAACGTTGACCCGACGGTCGTTCGGCGCCAGCCGATAAGTTGAGTTGTAATGATAAAAATATACTCTAAATAGGTGAATACAATGTATTATTTATAAATGAGAGAATAGAAGTTTTTTTTCATTGAGAAAATCTTAATTGCTATTATACCCTAGTAAGATTGAGTGTCTGTCAAAGATATCGATCTTAGATCGATGCAATAAAAATAGTTTACGGGTGAGAAGCTTCATGAGTGAGTCTGTTAGTTATTCAGCCATATGTACATAAGAAATACGTAGTTGATGTTTGACAATTTGATCTCGTGGAAATCGATAACAATTTGTTTCATACGTAAGTAGAACACTGAATTGACACATAAGTAGATAGCTCTAATATTATCAGAATCTATTGTAGAAGGAAAGGTAGAGTTAACATAGAGTTCCTTGAGCAAATTTATGACCCAATTAAGTTCAACAGTAGCAGTGGCGATGGCACGGTATTCAGCTTCAGTTATAGATCGTGCGATTGTCTTTTGCTTTTTAGAACTCCAACTGATTAGATTAGCTCCAAGAAAAATAAAATACATTGATGTAGATATTCTATCATCAAAGTTTCCTACCCAATAAACATCAACAAAGACATGAAGATGAAGCGAGGCGTGTTTGCGGAAAAAAAGACCATGATTGAAGGTCCCCTTAAGATACCATAAAATTCATTTGACCACAGATCAATGCGTAGTAGATGATCAATGCATAAATTATGCTAATTTATTGATTGCAAATGAGATATTTAGACGGGTGAGAGTCAAGTACTATAAGGAGCCAAGTATTTATCGGTATTGAATAGAACCCGTAGTAGGACTTCCATCACATAATTTAAGTGATTCACTGGTAAAGATTAGAGTTGTAATATCTTTTGTATCATATGTGTATGTCTTTAATAATAAATCTTGAATAAACTTTCTTTGTGATAGAAGGAGACCCGAAGATGTGAATGTTGCTTCTACTCTCAGAAAGCAACTCAAGGTTCTCAGACCTTTGAGGGAGAATCAATCGGCCAGTTGTTTTAGGAATGCTTGAATCTCCAAAGGATCAGTGTCGATGATTATAATATCTACATACACTAGAAGATATATTATGCTTCCATTTTATTGTCGTAGGAATAACGAGGTATTATACTTGGAGTTGATGAAGCCCGTTGATGTAAAAAATGAGCCAAGTTTAGTATATCAAACTCTTAGAGCTTGACGAAGTCCATAAATAGCTTTTTGTAGTTTGCAGACATGCTTAAGATACTATGGATGAACGAAGCCAAGAGGTTGCTACATAAAGACATCTTCAGTTAGAGTTCCCTGTAAAAAGGCATTGTTAATATCCAATTATCATAGGTGCTAGCTTTTTGAGATGGCCAAACTCAAGATAAGCTAGATTGTTGTGGATTTAACTATGAGACTAAATGTCTCTATGAAGTTAACACCAGGTCATTAATGAAACTCTTTGGCTACAAAATATGTTTTATATATAGTAACGGATCCATCTAGGTTCCACTTAATTCGAAAGACCCATCTATACCCGATAATATTTTATGTGTGATGAAAGGGTACTAAGGTCCATATAGAGTTATGAAGGAGAGCATCATATTCTTCACACATTACTTTAAGCTAATGATAAGACTTTTGAGCTTGAGTAATTGTGATGAGTTTACTAGCCTCAGGAGAAGAGTTCGTTATAACATGTAGGTCAAGAATTTGATGTGGTTTAAAAATATCACGTTTGGAGTGTGTTGTCATTGGATGTCCAGAGGCTATGGAAGTGGTAGGTTGTGTTGTTAGTATAGTTGGTGGTGGGTTACTGACACTGGCCGGGCCAGCCTGTGGCACTTTAATATCTTAAGATCTAGGAGAAGATAAAACTAGTGGTGATATTGTCGAGTGTATTGCTTCACTAATAGGGGAAACTTGTGAAGTAGAGAGTTGAGGAATAATGGAGGGAATGAGGCATTGTTAAACTGGAGGAGTATGTTGATCTTGAGAGTAAAGATTGGATGGTGTTGTGGGAGGTTTGTGTGATGGGATCGGAGAGATACTCCAATAATGTATGTTTATCAGAGTAGCTTACATGGTAGGATACTCATGATTTTGAAAAGAAAAAGAAGACTCCACAAAAATAATATGACATGATATAAAGACTTTTTGAGTTTGAGGTTCATAGCATCGGAAAGCATTATGTACAAGAGAGTATCCTATAAAAATGCAAGGATTAAATCGTAGTGTTAGCTTATGTGAGACATAAGGACATAGTCATGGATAACATAGACAACCGAAGACTTTGAGTTTATGAAGGTTTGGAAGTCTGTAGAATAGTTTTTCAAATGGTAACTAGTATTGGAGGATTAAAGTGAGCATATAATTAATAAGATAGATTGTAGTTTGAAAGGCTACCGACAAAAAAGTTAATGGTATGGATACCTAATGTAGAAGTATGAAATTAGTTTTAACTATTTGTCGATTCTTGTGTTTGGCAGAACTAACTAATTGGGGGGCATGGTGGGTGACTTGAGGTGTTGTATACTACAAGTTGTGAGACAGGACGTGAAGGCTTGATATTCGCCTCCGCCATTAGGGTAAACTATTCTAATGGAAGACTAAAAGAAATTCTCAACCAATTTTTTAAAGTTAATAAAGATTAATAAAACTTAGAAATGATATAATCATGTGTACTTAGTAAAATAGTCTATAAAAATGACATAAAATTTGAACTTGTAAAAAAAAAGGGATTGGGATGAGGACCCAAATATTACTATAAATAATTTTAAATAATTTAAAATAAAATATAAATGATGTTTTAAAAGATAATTTATTATTTTTATTGCTATGACAAGTATCATAATCAGTTATATTATGAGCCACGCTTGTGAGGAGGTAGCCACTTGGTGCACAACAAGTGACGGGGGAAAGATGTGACAGTCGGTCCTGGGGCTGTTCGAGTGCACTGCCCACCTGACAACTCGATCTCTTCCAAAGGGTGTTGCGCAGGATGCGGCGTGCACTTGCCTCAATACAACTTCGCTAAAAGCCATGCTTGGGGCGCTGTTGTAGTGCAGACGCGGCCCAACGAGCGTTTGACAAGGATGGCTACCTCCTGCTGGGAAGGGTTTCTCGCTGCTGAAGAGGAGAGTCAACTATAATCCGTGCAGATCGCAGTTGTGATTTAGTTGAAGTCTATCAGCTCCATCTCTGGAATACTATAAACAACTGAGAGGATCATCGCAATTGATAACGTTGTACACCTCCAACGATGAAAGGGCCTAGGAGGAGGTATTGGGCGCATTGCCTTCTACTGTGCAACCTAGTGATGGAGAACTCAGGTAAGTGGATGGCAGTCGCAGCAGGAGGATGCAGCAGTAGGTGAGATAAGGAAGTTGTGATGTGTAGATTAGCTTAGCTCTCGATTGCACGGGAGTTGTTGACGAGTGTCTCGTTGACCAGGATGGCGCAGGTGACTGATAAGAATTAAACGAAGAAGATAGAAAGATAGAAATTGTAGAAGAAACTATGAAAAGTATAAGATGTAATTGGCTGATTTTTTTGATAGTGAACTCTTGATAGCTATTTATACACACTCAGTAGGGAGGTTATACACATTCAGTAGGGAGGATTTTTTTCGGATTGAGCTTCCATCAAGGATGCCGATCTTGGACCGATGAGATGAAAATAGTTTTCGGGCGAGAGGCTTTGTGAGTGAGTCTGCTAGTTGATCAGCTGTATGTACATGAGAAACACAGAGTTGATGTTTGACAACTTGATCTCACACGAAGTGAAAGTCGATGGCAATGTATTTCATGCGGGAATGGAACACTGGATTGGCACATAAGTAGGTAGCGCCAATATTGTCACAATATATTGTAGGAATAACCGTGGAGTTGACGTTGAGTTCCTTGAGCAGATTTGTGACCCAATTGAGTTTAGTAGCGGCGGTGGCGATGGCACGGTATTCAGCTTCAGTTGTAGATCGTGTAACCGTCTTTTATTTTTTAGAACTCCAACTGATTGGAGTGGCTCCAAGGAAGACAATGTATCCTGACGTAGATGTTCTATCATCAAGGTTCCCTGCCCAATCAGCATCAGCAAAGGCATGGAGATGGAGTGAAGTATTTTTGTGAAGAAAAATGTCATAATTAAGAGTCCCTTTAAGATACCGCAAAATTCGTTTGACCGCAGACCAATGCATAGTAGATGGTTGATGCATGAATTGTGATAATTTATTGACGGCAAATGAAATATCTGGACGCATGAGAGCCAAGTATTGTAAGGAGCCAAGGACTTGTCGATATTGAGTTGAATCGGTAGCAGGACTTCCATCACATAATTTAAGTGATTCACTGGTAGAGAGAGGAGTTGTAACCTCTTTCGCATCCTGCATGTTTGTCTTTGATAATAAATCTTGAATATACTTTCTTTATGATAGGAAGAGACCTGAAGATGTAAATGTTGCTTCCACTCCCAGAAAGTAACTTAAAGTTCTTAGATCTTTGAGGGAGAAGCGATCGACCAAGTGCTTTAGAAATGCTTGAGTCTTCAAAGGATCATTTCCTGTGACAATAATATCATCCACATATACTAAAAGATATATTATGCTTCCATTCTGTTGGTAAATGAATAACGAGGTATCATACTTAGAATTGATGAAGCCAATTGAGGTCAAAAATGAGCCAAGCTCGTTATACCAAGCCCTTGGAGCTTGACGAAGTCCATAAATAACATTTTGAAGTTTGCAAACATGCCTTGGATATTGAGGATGAACGAAACCAGGAGATTGCTGCATAAAGACATCTTCAGTAAGTGACCCCTGTAAAAAGGCATTGTTAACATCCAATTGTCGTATGTGTCAGCCCTTTGAGATGGCCAAACTCAAGATAAGACGGATTGTTGTGGGTTTAACAACGGGACTAAATGTCTCTATGAAGTCGACACCAGGTCGTTGATGAAACCCTTTGGCGACTAGACGTGCTTTATATCTGGCAACGGATCCGTTTGGGTTTCGCTTAATTCGAAAGACCCATTTACACCCGATGATATTTTGTGTGTGATAAAAGGATACTAATGTCCATGTAGAGTTGTGGAGGAAAGCATCATATTCGTCACACATGGCTTTACGCCAGTGAGAAGATTTTTGGGCTTGAGTGACTATAGTGGGTTTATTGACCTCAGTGGAGGAACTTGTTATAGCATGTAAGTCAAGGACCTGACGTGGTTTGAAAATACCACTTTTGGAGCGTGTTGTCATTGGATGTCTAGGGGGAATGGAAGTGGTAGATTGTGTTGGTGGTAAAGCCGTGGGTGAGTCACTATCATGGATCGGGCCAATTGTCGGCACAACAATGTCACTAGGTCTAGGAGAAGGTAAAGCCAGTGACAATGTTGCCGAGGGTATTACCTCATTAATAGGGGAAATTTGTGAGGAAGGAAGTGGAGAAATAGAGGGATTGAGAAGCTGTTGAACAGGAGTAATAGTAGTATGTGGATCTTGAGGGTAAGGACTGGACGGTGTCATTGGAGGTTCGTGTGATGAGATCGGAGGGATATTCCAATGATGTATGTTTATCAAAGTAGCTTGCATGGTAGGATTATTTTGAAAAGGAAAGACAGACTCCTAAAAAATAACATGACGTGATATAAAGATTTTTTTAGTTTGGGGTTCATAACATCGAAAAGCATTATATTCAAGAGAGTAGCCTATAAAAGTGTAAGGCTTAGATCGTAGTGTTAGCTTATGTGACGCATAGGGACGGAGCCATGGATAACATAAACAGCCAAAAACTTTGAGTTTATGAAGGTTTGGAAGCTTATGGAATAATTTTTCAAATGGTGACTGGTGTTGTAAGACTGGAGTGAGCATACGATTAATGAGATAAACTACAGTTTGAAAGGCTACTGACCAAAAAGGTAGTGGCATGGATGCTTGATGTAGAAGGGAGAGACCAGTTTCAACAATATGCTGATGTTTGCATTCGGGAGAGCCAACCAATTGGGGAGTATGTGGGGGTGACTTGAGGTGTTATATACCACAAGCAGAGAGACAAGATGTGAGGGCTTGATATTCGCCTCCGCCATCAGAGTAAACCGTTTTAATGGAAGATTGAAAAAAAATTTCGACCAACTTTCGAAAGTTGGTAAATACTGTGGAAACATCAGACTTATAGTGGAGAGGATATAACCATGTGTACTTAGTAAAATAGTCTACAAAAATGACATAAAAGCAAAAATTGTCAAAAGAAGGAATTAGGGCAAGGCCCCATACGTCAGTATAAATGATTTCAAATGGTTTAGAGCAAGAAATGGAGATTGTCCCAAATGGCAGTTTATGACTTTTATTGCAAAGACAAGCATCGCAATGATTGACAGTGCTATTGATTTTCAAGGTAGGAAGAGAATAACGAGAAAGTAATTTTTGCTGGATAAAAGGAGAGGGATGACCAAGACGACGATGCCATACATCAACCGGAGCTGCGATTGAAGAGTGAGCAGTAGGAAGGGTAATTTGTGAAGCGAATGGCCACTCATAAATGTTATCTTTGTTATGGCCCTAGACCAAGGATGCCCCCGTGCTCAAATCCTTGACAAGAAAAAAATTAGGAAAGAATTCAATTGAGGTATTATTTTGTTTACAGAATTGAGAAACGGAAATGAGATTTCTTTGAATGTTAGGTGCACACAGAACATCATCGAGTGTAAAAGTTGTGGTAAGTGAACTAAGCGTTGAGGAACCAGACTGAGTAATAGGAATTCTTTTACCGTCACCGATGATGATATCTTCATTTCTGTCATAATTATTGTGGATGGACAAGTTTTGAAGATTAGAGGTGATGTGATGAGAGGCGCCCGAGTCCACAATCTAATTAGGTTGGGTAGGAGTTGGAGTAGCCATGAAATTCACCTGAGGCCACTGTGATGGAGCAGGGAGTCTAGGGCGAGATCAATAGACTTTCGTTGAGTGTTCGACTTTATCACATAGTTGGCAAACGACTGGTTGGTGGCCTGTGAAGTCAGGACGCGATAACTGAGGAGTATGAAAGTTACCACCTTGATATGGATGAGGGGGGTTTGGTCTGGGCGCCATAGGGCTAGGAGGCAACTTAGCCAGACCGTTGTTGACGTGCTTATTGTACTGGTTGCTCTTCCTCTTGGATTTTTGATTGACCTGAGTTGTAATAGGTGGTCCAGGCAACATATTATCACGCTTCAAGTATGTCTCATAGTCAATCAACTTATCATAAAGTTCTTCGAATGATATTGGTGAGTCGCGTGCCCGAAGAGCTGCTGTCAGTTCTTTGTACTCGCCTCCTAGGCCATTGAGAGTATGGATAAGGACTTTTTTATCACTGAGAGAATGACCTATCAAAGCCAAGCCATCGATGATAACTTTGATAGTTTATAGATAATCAGCAATAGTACTTTCCTTTTGTTTTGTTTTCATCAGATTGGAGAGAAGTCTAAGCATGCGAGTACGCGAGCGATTTGCCAAAGTTGTTTATAACTTGCACCATACTTCTACAGTAGTCTTACATGAGGATATCAGCAGGGCAACAGATCCAGCAACAAAAGCTTGAATAGCTTGGAGGATGAGGCGATCTTGATGTAACCATAGTTTGTGGGCTGGATTTGACACTGGACTGGGTTCGCCTGAGATGTTGACCATGTCAGGTGGACACTAGAGAGAGCCATCAACGTAACCTAGGAGATCATAGCCAAATAGAAGATTAGAAAGTTGTGTCTGCTAAGATGCGTAGTTGTCGCCTTTGGATAATTTGAAGGAAATGAGTGCTGCAGCATTGATAGTTATAAGACTTTGAGAAGTACTCAGAATCCCTACAGAAACAGGGATAGGAATATCGGAAGAGGAAAATGAAGACATCCCAGATATTTTGTGGCGGTTTAAGTGATCTTTACAAAAGATGTAAAGATATAGGAGGGAGAGAGGAGAGAAAAAAAAAAAAAAAGATCAATGCGCTGCAGAGGAGGCTGCAGCGATGAACTGCAGCGATGAGGCTGCAGCGATGCACTGCAGCGATGAGGCTGCAGCGATGCACTGCAGAGGAGGCTGCAGTGATGGGCTAGAAATCTGCAAGGTTAGAGATAGTTGCAGTAATGCAGTGTTGGAGTTTGGTGGCCGAAAGAGCGGCGGAGTTTTCAGCGGAAGACTTCGGTTGGCAAGGGAGCAGCAACATATGGTAGAAATAAAGGCCGTGACTGTGCTTCCTTTAGGAGCGTTGCCCACAGAAGAAGTGTCGATGCAGTGGGCATAGCGACAACGACTGCAGCAGCGAGAAGAGGGCTTGCTCTAGGCAAACTGCTCTGATACTATGATAAGAATTAAACGAAGAAGATAGAAAGATAGAAATTGTAGAAGAAACTATGAAAAGTATAAGATGTAATTGGCTGATTTTTTTGTAAAGATTTCCTCAACTGCCTTGAAGAAATCTTATCTGCTTATCAGTGACGAAGATAAAAGGTCGCAGAGTAGCGACGGACGTGATTAGAGAGGTATGGGAGCAGCCCGGCGAGATGTGGCTGAGGGAGCTCTCTTGAGGAAGAACAGAGAGGAGCCTGGATGACGCCGTAGTGAGGAGATGGAGATGTAGCGCAGGTTCTTCCTCGGGAGGTGGTAGAGCTCGGTGAGGAGCGATTGCTGTCGTCGGCCAGTGAGAATGGAGCTTGTTCTAGGCAAGAGGCTCTGAGCCTGACGATGGCTCCGGAGTTGAATTCGTTAGAGTGGCTTGGAGGAAGGAGCAGTTGAAGAAATCTTAACTGCTATCACCAGCCTCGAGAGCTTTGCAGCTGGTGATGAAAAGGAGGAGTTCGTGCAGAGGTTCGAGGAACTATCCCTGGAGCTCCAACGGCAACGAGCAGACAGCAGCGAGGACCCGGTGACAGGTTGCGAGTCGACGAGGAGCGAAGGAGCTAGGTGATGCCGTGGTTTCCTATTCGTCGTTTTGCTCCGATTCAAGCGCGGCGCCTTCTCCTCTGACCTTGTCGGGGAAGCAAGAGCCGCCGTGGCTTCCCGTCCAGCCGGAACCGCTGCTGGTCTGGCTCGACCATATCGTGCCGGCGATCGTGGAGCTGCCGCTCTCGTTGCGTATCATAAAGCGGAAGAAGCGGTGGGAGGACTGGTGGCTCCCGGATGCGCGGGAGTTGGCCTGCTGCTCCGTGAAGCGGGCCTTCTCGTCCATGGTTTTCATGATCCGCGAGCTCCAGATGCGGGAGGTGCTCTTCAGAGAGGACCTCCAGGGGATTCTCTCACCGGTGACGCGGGAGATGAACTCCTCGTCCGTCTGGCTCTTCCAGCAGGTTTTCTCCTGCACCCCGACACTCATGCTCCTGCTGGCCAACTTCACCGTCTTCTCCATGGGTCACCTCGACGTCGCCGCCCTGGCCGCACCAGACCCACCGACCCAGTCGATGGTCGATACGATCTTGGCGGTGGAAGACCGTCACCAGAACCATCACGATCTCTCCTCCATCAAGAAGTCGTCCTCGACCAACACCGTCCACGCCGCCAGCTACGCCCATTTCTTGTGGAGCACCGGCGTGGAGGACACCTGCAATACACGAGATCTATGGCCCGCCCGAGTAACCGGTCTACCAGCCATGTCACACGGACCACGTGAACTTGATCCGAGCAAAAGAGGTGAACCGGCCCGGTCCGGTTTGGATTTTGTTTTGTATTTTGGCTCGAAGCAAAACTAGTAAGCCATTTCGTAATTGGAATACGTCGCCTCCCACCTTAAAGCCACCAAAACCTCAAAACAGGCACGAGGATATAGGAGCCGGTGATGATAACATTTGGAGAATCTTTAGAATCGGAATTAGATTTGGCAATCATTAATCATCCAATTTAATGACCATTAATAACAAGGATTAATCTACGTACTTACTGGAGAACTCCGAGGAGGAGGGGCATTCTGGAAATACACGTAATGTGAGTCAACAGATATGAGAGAGGAGCTGAAGCGTTACGAGCCATGGCGTCTCCACAGCCGTCCGATGCGTGCGTGCTGGATCGACGGCCGTGTTCGGCTCATTACTGCTGCTAATGGTTACTTATGGTAGCCAGTTAGATCATGTCGCTTATCCGGGGACGCAGAACCCCTCATCGGCTCACAACTCCACAAGCAGTGCGGCGGAGGATATCTTCCCGTACATGCAGAAAATTCCGGATCAGGGAGGGGAAGAAACCCATGATCCTTGCATGCATGACTCGCTCCATGTTCTGATCTTTAACGACGACGACGACGACGACGACGACTTCCCATTCGCGATGTTCCAGCTCAAGTATTCGGCAGCAGCGGCAACCTCAGCGACTCCAATGGCAGTAGTCATCTACATCCGCCCTATCTCCTAAACGGAGCTCCAGCTTCGTCAACTGGGGTGCTGGTGGGCATGGATGAACTGAAAACTCAGGCTTCTTGGAGTAGCAAGAGGGATTTGGATCTGGTGGAGATGTTGTCCCTACAGTTCTCTTCCTCCCGTAGCAGCAGCAGCAGCAGCAGCAACAGCACACCTCTGACCACCAATCCGAGCTCCTTTTGAATGCCGAGTCGGTCAAGTCTTCTCCACTCATCCTTGAGATGCCACACAACATGTGGAGTTACGTGCATGCACGGAGCGTGCGCCAGCAGTACAGACGTGACATAACCTTCCAAAAACAAGACAGTACCGAGTCGGTCGATTCGTCATGTAAATTCCGCACAGGACAAAGACTGTTAGAGAGCATATTTCTTTGGTGTTTTATGCACGCCGTTGTCTCGACTCACAGCACTTTAATTATGATTAGTGTGATCTTATCATATTTCTATGCTCTCTAATTTTTATTTCTTAAAAAATATTATTATTATTATTTATTTCCATTATATATAATATATGATATCAGTAATTATAGGATGTTAAGAATTAAGTGAAAGATGTTATGATATGACAGAAGCTAAGGGATCCAAAACTACATTTTGATTAGCATATGAAGAAAGCTAATATTCTGATCTCCTGACCTCCTCTGTGCATTCGATGTTGAACGGTAACACATAATGCATACCACACTTCATGGATATTGCTGGAGACAATAGGCTAATTGTGTTCCATTCCATATCTGGCTTTTTCAGATTAAGGAATAAATAAAAAGAGGTTTATATGGTTTCACGAGTACCTTTTGGGTTCCAACGCTGTCAATAGACACTCCATTTCTCCTCCTTCATCGAGCTCCGACGCCACTTGTATACTGCGAAAACACACACACACACACACAGAAAGGTTAGTGTTCGAACGATAAGTGTGAAGAAAGCCAAGGTTACTAGCGTTCATCCTTTCCCCTCCTCTTTTGCTGCCACTTTCTTCGTTGGCCGTACAATATGTGTCCGCCGTCACGCTCGCCCATTAGCGACGAGTACGCGTCGCTTTGCTCGCTCCCCTTCTTCTCTCCTACCTTCTAAATCCACTTGGGCACAAGAGGGGAAGATGCGAGCGAAAGAAGCTGACGTCGCGGCCAGCGGCATTCCTGTCATCAACAATGAGGCCGAGCAACCCGGGGGAGAGAGGGACTCCGCGTTCAGCATGAAGAGCCTCCTCTGGCACGGCGGTTCCGCCTGGGACGCCTGGTTCAGCTGCGCCTCCAATCAAGTATTTCAATGAAGATTCAATTTTTGGACAGCTCTCTCTGCTAATGGACGGAGTTGCTGTGGGGGGATGCGGGCGGTGGATTTGCAGGTGGTGCAGATGCTGTTGTCGCTGCCGTACTCGTTCTCGCAGCTGGGGATGCGGGGGTGATCCTGCAACTGTTCTACGGCTTCCTCGGCAGCTGGACGGCGTACCTCATCAGCGTTCTCTACATCGAGTACCGCACCAGAAAGAAGCAGCGAAACGTCAACTTCAAGAATCACGTCATCCAGGTCTGCTCCTCCTTCCTCCATCGTTCCCGGTTCATCTTCCCTTTTGCTCCACCTACTTTCCTCTTCTTGCTCCGCTTACGGATGGGCAGTGGTTCGAGGTGCTTGATGGACTTCTAGGGCCGTACTGGAAAGCCGCCGGCCTCGTCTTCAACTGCACCTTCCTCCTCCTCGGCTTCATCATCCAACTCATCGCCTGTGCCAGGTATCGTTCTTCTATCCACTCCTTCCACCTCTGTGGATTGCTGTGGTCTGACGATGGCGTAGCAACATATACTACATCAACGATCGGCTGGACAAGAGGACATGGACGGACATATTTGGCGCCTGCTGCGCCACCACAGTGTTCGTACCCTCCTTCCGCAACTACAGGATATGGTCCTTCCTCGGCCTCGGCATGACCACCTACACCGCCGTCGTCCACGGCCAGGTAACGTCATTCATCGCAGCAACAGTTGATGTGGGAAGAGGAGAAAGGAATGATACCCGTTGATACTCTTTCTTTGGATGGATGACGCAGGTGGAAGGCGTGTGACGCACCCGGGTCCGACAAATCTGGTGCTGTACTTCACCGGCGCCACCAACATTATCTACACTTTCGGCGGCCACGCGGTAACAGTGCGAGTCCTCCATACCTCAGTGGTTTCAGTCTTATTTGCTGGAGACGCCGTACGCGGTCACCCTGATGCTACCGTCGGCGGCCGCCGTGTACTGGGCCTTCGGCGACCAGCTGCTATCCCACTCCAACGTCTTCTCCAGGTGGAGGGACGCCGCCGTCGTCCTCATGCTCATCCACCAGTTCATCACCTGCGGCTTCGCCTGCACCCCGCTGTACTTCGTGTGGGAGAAGGTGGTGGGGATGCACGACAGCAAGAGCATATGCCGGCGCGCCATCGCTCGCCTCCCCATCTGGTTCCTTTCCATCATCTTCCCCTTCTTCGGCCCCATCAACTCCGCCGTCGGGTCGCTCCTAGTCAGCTTCACCGTCTGCATCATTCCGGCGCTGGCGCACATGCTCACCTACCGAGCACCATCCGCGCGACAGGTGATGACCGTCCTTCTTCCCTCTGCATTCCCTGCGTGAAATCTTCATCGTCGTTGCAGAATGCGGCTGAGAAGCCACCCTTCTTCTTCCCGAGCCGGACGGCGATGTACGCGGTGAACGCCTTCGTGGTGGGGGTGGGCGCGCACGACCAACTTCATCGAGCAGGTGAACACCTTTGGGCTCTTCGCCAAGTGCTACCAGTGCCCCAAGCCCCGGCCACGCGCCACAACAGCTCGCATCAACCTACGTTTCAGAATCAACAGCTGGTTTGATCTTTCCATGTATGTGTTGTATACCGTACGAAAGAATGTGGAGATACTTAAGCAGGTCTCATTAGGATTGCTTTAGTTGATTAACCTGAGCAGCAAGATCTCCTCCAGCTTTAGGGTATGTGCACGAAAACAGGTTATTATTGCCACTGCAGATTCTAAAGAAATGCATAGATCCTGATAAAAAGGAAACTACTTACTCTGCATGAAACATACAAAATAGATAACGAGGCAAGATGTTCGATTTCCATCCTCGCGAGTCACGAGAGAAGAAAAACGAAAGAAGAGAAGATTAAAAATATTTAAACGTCAGTGGGAACAATTAGGAAGGTCCATAAACAAGTGCTTGATGTTTTAAGTGTTTAATGTCAACAACTAGAAGCCCACAAGTAGTTGACAGTAATCTATACCAAAACTGGAATTCACCGAAAACCAAAACCTAGTCAGGCAGATAAAGTGGTGGCTGATACATCTCTGCTTGGGTCAACCAACACGGGCTTGACCGTGACAAAAAAGGGTGATAGCCTGCCTGGTGCGGTAGGCTTTTACCAATTTGGGTATGGTAAAAGGATCGATGTAAGCAGAGAGGCTCCTCTTGAAAGCTGAAGCTAATCTTCCAACCATAGTCTCGGACCTGTCATACCATGTTCATCTGCGGCCCCACTTTTAGCCACCTTCTGAATCTGATATGAGAATTCATTTGCCTGCAGACACAACCTAAAAGCTAAGTTGAAAAGGGATATGAGAACTAACATGATTTTGGATAAGAACTACTTGAACAACCTCACTAGCTTATCCATGAAAAAGGTCAAAGGTGTAGAGATCAACAGCAAAAATATTTGTGAGCCTTGCCAAATGAGGTACTGTGGATCTTTTAGCAATAAGAAAATGCACAGGAACATGCAGATTTTCAACTGAAAACTGTCACGTGATCAGAAGACTAAGCTAGCTGCATTAGCAAGAAGATCTATTCCCAACATGACCACACGAGGAAATGTTTTTATCGGGCAACAAGATCAGACAAGTTCGAAAGAAGATTCACACATCTATTTGCCTCTCTTTAGACCACCGAAGAATCTTAGGGTCTTTGAAATAAGTACAGCAGAAAAGTTATCAAAAGATCAACATCATAACAAAAAAATGATATAGCTTTATGGAAAAAAAATATACATTGCTTTGTTTAAGGAGTTGAAATAAAAACACTCGGAAAGCTCTTCAATCTAACCTTCTCATCGATCCACATTAGAGTTCTAAGCTGGTTGTCAAGTATTCGAACAACAATATCAAGTGGAGATGCAGCATCGACCATATCCAGATCACCACCCTAAAAAAGTGTGTATATATATATATAGTCAGTATTGATGACAATAAGAAACGCTTTGTCAGACACAAGTTCTTGCAGGATAATACCTGAGAGGAATTCACAGTTTGAATTATTGATTTTACTTGTTCGGCGATCCCTTGCATTTCTCTTTCAATAAACTCTGCTTGGTCATACCTTCGGTTTAACAGACACAAATTAGAAAATGATAATACAATTCTGAAGTTTGATAAACAATATCTTCACAAAAAATTCAGGATAGGAAAACTCTCAATAAATTCATGTCTAATCCTGATTAGCAACCATACATTGCACAGAAGAGCATCAATTCGTATATGGTGATGCTACTTCGAATAAAGAACTTGTCCAAAATCTGATCCACCTAGTTGAAACCCCTGTTTTAAGTGATCTTTAAGTTCTCCTTCAATTCACACATTATCTTAGAAGTGATTTGTAACACGTATTTTCACTTTTCAGCCACCAGTTATAAAGCTATTCATTAGCATTAGCAAAACACATGGCATATAAACAAGGGACACACTGTATTTTCACAAATTTTGTAAGAAACAATGATGTTCCGCTAACTTCTAATCCTTTTAGTTTCATCATCAAAATAACCTAGACAAGGTACATTCTATATTTGGAAAAACAATGAGCACAATAGAAGATTTAACAGACTTAGTTTTCGGTAAAAATGCTGCCAAAGATCACTTCCTATGATCATGGGAAAAATTTACTCAGTGCAAGGAAACAAAAAGTTGAGTGATAATCTGGTTACACAAACAATGCAATACTAGTGTTTAGGATTTGGCACTTATATACGATATAGGAGCCCATGCTTGCCTCAAAGTTTCTCTTGACCGTCTCTCTACTTTTCCAGCATTAACCAAGTTTATTTCCCCTTGTTTCTACCTTTGAAGCACTACTCTCACAAAGATGAGAAACCCTTATTAGAGGGGGGTCAATCCTAACAGAACACTCTAGATGCCACATAAAGAGAACCAATTGGAATTCAAGGTTTCTGAAAGCACTTTGTTTCACTAGATTTTCATGCTAGGTCTGCATATCAGAAAGCCACACCAAATTCCTTCAAAAAAACAAAAAAAAGACTCAAAGATTAAAAAATTATTCTAAACAACATAAGGAATCTTCATTTGGCATATGATTCTAATATTTTCAAAATAAATCAGCTCCTTTGCTCCTATTTTGATAACTCAACAACCACAATCCTATGAAAACCATCAAGGTTTACTCTACTCAACCAGCTTTAAAATGTGGGCAAATGCCACACAATGTGGCTGACCTGGAATATTGAAGTTGTTCTAGTACTAAGAACAGAGCTGCACCTTTTTAGGATTCAACAGGAAATTAGGCTTAGAACATTAAGTAATTTACAAGCTATGAATAAGTACATCGGATAGTCCTATCTGTTGTACTAAATTACTACTTCAGTAAATCACACCAATTTAATTTTACCATCTTTAACTACAAAGATATAAAATAATGTTCTTAGATGCTTTATTATGCACTCCCAAATTGAACACTAAAGCAGGAAAGCTAAAATGTTAATTCCAAAATTGCAGGAAGTTTAATTACAAGACTAACATTGAATCTCTCACAGATGTAGCCTCATCTTCCAAAAGTAATGCACACTCATCCTTGCATATGCGCTCTGCTTCTTGTTCCATGCTCTCCAGTGCTTTATCAACCTAGAGACTCAAAAGAGGGCAAAAAAAATCACAAGACTCATAGTTGCAGTACAAATGCAAAACTAATTTAAACAGGAAAAAGCACAATAAAGAAACAGCTATTAGCTTCATATTTGGCCATTTCAGGCTATACTTAGTGCCCCCTGAAAAATTATTCAGCACCCCTATTAGCTGAATTGAATTTTAGAATAAAAACATTGACAAACCTCTTGTTGATGAGTTTCAATTAACTCAAGTTGCTTCTCTAAGTTAGTTTGTGTCTCCACAACTTTTGCCATTTCAGCCTGCAAATCGTTCAAGAAAAACTGGTACTTAGTCACTCAGATGGAAATATGCGATCTACTCATTCATGATAAATTGCATGTAACATAGGATTGTTGCATAAATATAAGACTGGACACACTGTCAATTAAAGTGACACAAGAGGTAATTGCAAATATAGAACTGGGAGCCTTAAAAAATGTTTGTCAGGCACACATCAATTCACATGTGCTCCAATCACAGTAAGATGGTCAACAGCAGAGAAATTTTCTTTAATTTATGCAATAAGAAAAATTATGAGATGAATAACAAACCACAAGTTGTTGTCCAAAACATATGAATAAGATACTTGTTTCATGATAAAGCAGAAAGAATGAAAAACTATGTAAATTTTAAGTTCATGGAGATCACCAAGAAATTGTTATAAATGCTAGAATGAATTTTGTTTATCTCATCGACTGGTGCGCTTTTTTTTTCTAGATCAAAACAAAGTCACAACAACTAACTTTAGGCCTATGATCCTAATTAGCTGGAGTCAAGTTAAATGGATCCTATCCCACATCCAGCTCTAATATGGACCAAGTACTTTAAATGTAATTTGCATTTATAGGAGATAAAAAGAAAATCCCTTTTGTATTTCTAAAGAACAAAAAATTTCATAAGAAAAGCTCCACTCATATGAAAGAAACACACAAAATATTTAACAAACAGATAACTGACAAATGATAATGCACTGTATCAAATAAATACCTCCAGCCAAATGAGAATATTTCGGTTTTGTAGGATCCTCCTATCCCATTCAGCAATTGCTGTAGCCTGATTTTGGAATTTTGCAGTACGCTCTTGCAGTTCAGTATTCCAGTCCTTAAGAATCTGGTTTAATTAGGTCAATTAGTTGATGAGATGATTCCATCAGCATATACAGGACAAAATGAAGGTCATCGACAATCTTTGTGACACTTTTGCTGTTGTTTTGGGTTAATAAGGTAACAACATAAACATTAATATATAGCTCCTAGATTTGAGAGCATTTCAGGAGATTGCCCATATATCATTTGGCTAACATTCAATTTCCACAGAATTTAGTCAAAGAATAGTACCTCCTCAACAGTTTTTCCAGTGATCTCTGATGGTAGCTTAGGTACCTGAGTTGTGACTGAATTGGTAGTAGTAAGTCTAAAGTCCATTAAGAAAAAGAGAGCATGAAAAATATCAGATTATAAAAACATACAAATGTAAACTCTTAGAATAAAAAAAAAACGACATAAAGTTAGAAAATAGAAAAACACAAACCCGCCACTACTAGCTTGGACGACTGAAGGTAAAGCTTGACTTGTGGCAGCACTGGAACTTGAATCGCTAGCTAATGCTGAAGTAGAGGAACCTGAGGAGGAATTTTGTTTAGATACTATGGCATCAAAGTTGGTTCTTGGCATAAGCTGCATGTGCAGCCTTATAAAATGTTGATAATCTTAATGCCAAAATGAAAAACAAGAAAGATGTCACTTTTCAGCTACTAAAATCAAGATAACAAAACCCAGAGCATAAGATATGGTATGCAAATTAAGTTTCTAAAACTAGTTAATTTTAAAATAGAAATGGAAATATATATACTGTAAAGCAAAAGAGCTCAGCATGTGGCTACCGAAGAAAGACAACATTTTATGACATAAATCTCATACATCCAGGTCGTTGTAAACATCTGACACAATGTGATCTCCAAGCTAAGAGAATTCTCATGCGATGAACTCTTTTAACAAGGTAAACAGAAGCCCCTGACTGCCTATTCTTAAGACAAGTTGATGGTAACCAGAAATCTAACTCACTCTTTTATCAAATTCCGAATATTCAACAAATATGGAGGGACAATAAATCAACAAGAGAACTGACTATCTATAACATATAGCAAAATTCATTAAACAAAGCGTGACGAGATAGAGGGTAGAATTAAGGAGATATCCTAATACACAACCAAGTGTAGAGAAGAACAGAGTAGAAACCCAATAACAATGAATATTGGTAAGCTAAATTTTATTAAACAAACAATTGCATATATTGACGATTTGAAAACATGAAATGCATGCAATTACAAGATTACTGGTCGCATGGTAAAGAAAACAATGCTTTTGTTGGCATCTAGTTCATTTAAATAGGTACATAAGCAACAAGACAAATCAAAATGACAACATGGAGACAACACTCCGTCAACTGAAAATTAGATGGACAAATATTGCTCATCAACATTGACTGGAGAGCAATGCATGCCAGAGTTCATGAGGTAATGTGGAACAATAAATTTAAGAGTTTGTCGTAAAGCTGGAGCCATATGTTGGCCATTTAATCAGTAACCCTATGAAGCAAGTGTAAAAAGCATCGTCAAATAGTGGTTGAAACACAATGTCTACTATATCACAATTTAGATAAAAAGGACAGCTAAAAGCTTGCAAGCAATCCCGTTGGAGCGCATGCTCGTTGGCCACATTTTTCTTTCATGTTAGCTATGCATTCTTTTAATATTAGGGGCAAGCTTTGATGGCAAGGTAAAAGTGCAAGTTAGCAAATTGGGTGATCAAGGTCCGAGCCGTAGAAACAACCTAGGTGGAACTACTTATACATAATTGGCCATCCTTTTGTTGGCTTATTCCCTTCATATTTGAGAGCCTAAAACATAGGCTATCAGATATTAAACATCAATACAACCTGCAAAGCGGCCTGAAGCATATCTAGTAGAAAGATACATGGAAGAAACAAATGATACAGGTTGACTACATTTCATTTTTCAACCTTTACATGGCATCTTTGTGTTAAGATACCACTGAATGTTCATTTCAACGCAGCTAAGAGATCATCCAAATAAATTAGTAATAAATCTTTCCGGATGCACATCAACAGCTCTCCTTGATTTTCACCATGTTTGGAAGAAGTCTACGTGGACATAAGTGATGACCAAATCGTAACATATACAGCAGATTTGGTATCTCGATTTTGCAAAAAGCTAATGAAGCAGATTAAGAGCTAAAATATGCCCAATTCTGTATAGAACATAAAAATTACCGAACAAAGAAGCAGCCGTTGTTGATGCTGTCGGGGAGGCTTCTGTAGATGATGCAGTGACAGCTGCAGTCGTTCTCGATGCCAAAGCAGATGATGCAGTGACGGATGCCGCAGCTGCTGACAATGATGAAGAAACTGAAACCGACAGGGGAGATGCAGCAGAGGAAGATGATGGTGAAGCAAACAAAGTGGAAGCTGTAGATGGGGCCGTTTCAGCTAGCACAGAAGTCGTAATGCTTGTAGGTGCGAGGGATGGTGCAGCAGCCGCTGATGGAGTCCCAGATGAAAAGCCAATTGCTAAGGTAGATGACGAGGAGGCTGTGATTGCAACAGGCGCGGATGAAAAGGTACCGGCAGATGAAGCAGCAGTGAAGGAGCTCTGCGGAAAGGATCCGCTAGTTCCAAAGGAAGGCGATGAAAAAGTACAAGAAGAAGACGATGATGAAGAGAGGGGCGACGCAAAGGAAGGCGAGGGAAACAATGATGAGTCGGATGGAGTTGTCGTTGCCGTCTCAGCCATCCCTGCAGTAGTAGGTGCTGAGGATGAAGCGGAGGAAGCGAGAGAAGGGGCGGTGCTAGCTGCAGAAGTCGCTGCCGAAGGAGTGAAAACCGGCGAAACCGTGGAGAACGAAGGGGCCGTCGTGAAAGAAGAAGAAGGGGAAGACGAAGTTGTAAGCAACGGGAAGGAAACAGAGGAAGATGTCCCGAACCCGAACAGAGAAGATGACGCGCCGGAATCGGAACCGGAACCGAAACTAGGGTTTGGGGTGGAGGAAGGAGCGGCGGTCGAGAAGGACGAAAAGGATGTCAACGACGAGGCAGAGGTGCCAAAGCCTGAAGCAAAAAGAGGGGAGGACGAGGGTGCGGTGGACGCCGAGGACGAGGCGGCCGACGCGGTGGGAAGGGAGAAGGAGAAGAGGTTGGGTGCGGAGGCGGCGGTCGACGCGGAGAAAAGATCGGCCGTGGTCGCGGCAGATGAGACAGATGAAGCGCCGAGGTTTGAGAAGCCGAATGGAGATGGGGAGGATGCCGAGGAGGAAGGCGTTGGAAAAGAAGAGCCGGCAGAGGGAGACGAAGCGGCGTCGAAGCCGGAGGAGGAGGAAGCCATGGGGGGATTCGCTTTTTGCCGCTCAACGCAGACAAAGCAAGGGGCCGTTTTTTCGAACAGTCTTCGGGGATACGAACCTTCAAAATGGAGGGAGCGACCGCAGCGCGCCGAAGAGGACTCGCCAAGTCTGAGCTTTCCGAAGCGGTCCATTCAGTGGGCCGCTAATACTGGATGGTTCGAGTTCCCATGGATCTATGTGGAGGCAAGCCCAAATTACATGTATGTATGCATGGATGCATGCATGCGAAGGACAACAGATGGTGTAAGGAAGCTTTTGGCCCACTTGGAATGGGAATGGAATGCAGGCATAGGAAAAAGGAGGACTATTTTTAGGTCGATTTCCTCATGCTACAAGAGAAGAGAAGAAAGAAGAAAAAATCTTTATTGATTTAATTATGGTATTTCATAATCCTATTTATAGGGTGAAAGAGAATCTAATCCTAAGTGTAAGTTTTGAGGTATTTCTTTGACGAAATTAATTTATTTGATTCGATCATAAAAGAAAATACCCTGCTTATTAGATCTTATATTAGTAAAAACATTCAGGGTGCTATTTATGAATATAATAAATTTAAAAATTTTATAAAAATCATTGAAGAACAATTTATAACTTTAGAGAAGGCGCTTGTTAGCACCCTAATAAAAGATCCTTCGAGCATAGCATAAAATTTAACAATTCTAAAGATATGTATGAGCACATAATGCAAACGAGGGATATTACTATCCAACTTAAGTTCTTAGATATTGTGATATCTAAATTTTTTTGAGTTTATTTTATTTTATTTTATTTTATTTACAGAATTTGACCCATTTAAAGTTTTTCACAATACATATAAAAAAAATGATCAATACAATAATTACGAAAAGAGATGCTACTGATGTAGCAACTTACAAAAAGATAGAGCTACAAGGGGAAGGAAAACTGTCCAAAAATAAAAATAATTAGGAATACAATATGAAGGTAATAAGGTCCATTATTTCTTTTATAAGATGAATGGACACAGGACAATCAAAAGTATAAAGGTTGACTAAAGCAAAGATATTTATATATCTATAATATGTTAGGAGTCATTTTATATTGATACTCCTAATAATCAATCTATATTGTGAATACCATACCATATAGGGCTTTTGGAATCTAATGAAGTCAGAGACAAAATTAACAAAGCATCTATTTTGATTGTGAAAACTATATTTATTTTGGATTGTGAAAATACTATTTATATTTCATCATTATGTAGAAATTTAATTTTTGTTTCAAGACTTATGCAAGTATATTTTTCTTTTTATTTTGAAAATATGTTTAGTATGTCACAAAATAAATGAGTTATTGGAACTGAATCCTTAATTGATGATTTATTTAAATTTGATATTAACTATTTTTCTATGGATGATCAAAATTTTGAACATGAATGTGGTATTTATTATCAATGATTATTCTTCTAATTTATGTCACAAGAGATTGTTTCATATCTGTACAGAAAAATAAAAGATTAATAAATGATGGAGTTCTAAAAACTTCAGATTTTACCGATTTGGAAACTTGTTTTTGCATAAAAGGGTAAACTAGAGTTTTTAAACTTATAGATTTTACTGATCTTTTCTTCATGCTTCAAGATATTTTATCTCATTTATAGATGATCATATAAGATACATATATCTTTATATCTATTTAAGAAAGCCGAGGCTCTTGATGCCCTTAATGCTTATAAAGTAAAAATAGAGAAATAAATAAATAGATAATCAAAATTATATGAAAATAGAAAAGTTAAGAGTATCATCGAAGATACATATAAAAAGGATAAATGATGAGTTTATCTATTAAGTTCCTTGTATATATATTAAATAAGATTCTATCTAAAGTTATTCTTAAGACTCTTTTGAGTTGTAACAAAGGTGAAAATTAAGTTTAAGTCATTTACATGTGTATAATTATTCTGAACTGATGATTTATAACTCTCATATAACAAAAATTAGATCTTAGAATATTTAGTGATTTTTTTATTGGTTATGCTATTAACTCTAAAGATATAGATTTTATTATCCTTCGTATATCTCGAATTGTTAAAGTAAGAAAATAAATTTATTTGAGGATCTTAAATTGAATGGATTTAATTTTTCTAATTATCAAAAGGGATAATAATCATTGGTTGTAAATGGATCTGTTTGTCGTGCTAACCTATACCACTCGATATGGGTGATATGGATCGGTCTGGCAAGAGACCGATATACGAACCTTCCTCTGTCAGGTAGAACCATCACATGACATCATATTAGTCAATAGAGGATTTGTATCGAGCGATAACAATCAAAATACAACCTATATAATTGATAATGGTAGAATTTTGACCAATACGAATCAAAAACTGATATTACCTATTTCAAATAATCAAATTGACCGTTTAAGGCTTAGAAATATATTTTCAAACCCTTTCCTCCTCTTATTTCAACTCATTTCGCTTTCTCAATCTCTTCAACTCTCTCAAATTCTTTTTCACTCATATTTCTCTCTTGTTCTCATATTTTAATTCTCCTAAGTTCAACAAAATTATGATTTATGGATTGGATCAAATTTAGAAAGCTAATTTAGGATGATTAAGAGGAAAAACACTTTAATCATGATGTATGTATTCTCTTTCTAGATTTTTATTGATTTATGATATGGTTAAGTCTATTCTATGTGGTGTATGACTTAATGTCTAATATATTGTTTGATATATTTTGATAGTTATATAGTATTAATCAAGGAGTAATTAAGGTCTTTGATTAGTATATTTGATATTATTGTTTTCAAATTAGATATTTAATAGGTTCAATCTTAATATTTCATGCATATTAAGATGATTTATATGTTTGTGATGGTATAATAGGTTTAATTAGATCTTAATTAAGTTTTTTTAATACTATCATTTATATGTTTGTGCTGGTATAATAGGTCTACATAATTTGAGGATAGTGCATGGATCGAGAAGTAGTATTTTAAACATACCACTTAAGATTTAGATTATGGAGCTCGATAAGATATTGGTCAAGTTTATGGACGAAAAGAAAAGGGGAAGATAATAGATGATTTTGAGCAGATATGATAGAGCATACACCATGTAGATATAGAGTAAACCTCATCATATTTATAATTGTTGGATTATGAAAAATCTTATGACCAATAGTAGTATAGTGATAGTTGGTCATACATTTCCGAGCAATAATACAATAATCGATCTTATGATACAAAGTAGAAGATCAGTAGCGAAAGTAGAAGTTTTGACATTCTCTATGTATCGTATCAATACATGCTTAATTTATCCTTACATTAGGAGTTGCCTCGGACATATGTGGTTTATGACGATCAGACTATGACTATCATTACATTGATACACTAATGACATGTGGTGTATCAGTATACTATATCATGAGATCAATTTTAGAATTGGGTATGACAAATATATCATATTGATTTACATATACATAAGATTGAGGACCCAATCCATTGTCAATGGAGTTCCGTCATTCTTTTTATGGATGGGTCATTTAGAATAGTCATGACTCTTGTAAATTATCTTAACTCGAAGTCATATTAAATATATATGAAATAATATTATTAAATAAAGATCTTAGGAAGAAATATACATGAACAAGCCTAATGGCTTTTGTGATAAAAATTATTTGGTTTGTAAATTAAAGAAGTTAATATATAGACTAAAATAGGTTTTTTTTTCGATAATTGAACACTAATTTTCATAATATTAGTCTCTCATTTGGTTTTATTGAAAACATTATGGATCAATATTTGTACGAAAAAAATAGTGAGAGAAAAATAATTTTTGTAATCGTATAGGTTGATGATATTTTATTTACAAGTAATGATTTGGGTATGCTACATAAAACAAAATACTTTCTGAAGGATTTTGAGATTCATAGAGATGAATCTAAAATATTATTATGATTATCTCAAAAGATTTTTATCAAAAAGTTTTGAAAAGATTTAAAATGTAAGATTATTCTCCTTTAGTAATGCTCAGAAGCTTAATGTATGCACATGTCGAACTCACATGACATTTTTCAATAAAAATGCTTAGTAGATATTAAAGTAATCCAAGAATAACTAACATTAAAAAAAAAAAAAAAGGCCAGGAGGTATTATTATATGTTAAGTTATAGACATTCTAATCAGTGGTGATTAGATATTTAGATTCAGATTTTTTTAAGTAGATGTGTGGATACTAGAAAGTCTATCTATCTCTGGGTATATTGTTTTATCAGCTGGATGTGCAAGACATGTCTTGAAGGAAGCAACAAGCAAACTATAGTTGCTTCATCACTATGGAAGTAAAATTTATTAGTTACTATGAAGCTACTACTACATAGGTAATATAGTTGCGCAACTTTATCTCATGATTAAAAGTTATCGATTCAATCAATTTACTTTGACTTGTAAAGATTTATTATGATAACTCAGCCACTGTGTTCTTTTCTAAGAACCATAAAAGTGAAAGTCATAATAAGCATATTCATATAAAGTATTTTACTGTTAAAGATCACATAGACAAGTATGAAATAGATATATTCATTATGTTAGCATAGAACCGACGATTGTGGATCACATGAGCAAAGGTTTGTTGGCAAATACAATGTAAAGGTCATGTGGAGAGTAAAAGGTTTATTTATTAGTTCATTTAGTTTTGATGTAATACATTATTTCTAAATTCTTATAAATAAAATATCATGAATAAAGCTTCCACCTGAATGATTAAGAATCATTTATAAAGTAATTGACTAATAAAATGACCATTTCTTAAAGAAAATATTATATAACCCCTATGATTTATGTATCATACATATTCTTTGTATGAGAATGAGTTGTGATGTGATTATGATTTTTTTTTGTCATATATTACCATTCATCTCCATTTGATGTTATTATGACATATAGATCAGGCGAGAGAATGTTAGAATTCCAAAGGTTTGGAATCCCACATAGGTTATTTTCATCTTCCTCTTGTAAAAAACATCAAAAAGTACCTTTATTATAGGGAAAAAAGTGATTTCCAATCCAATTCAATTTGGGTTGAACAAAATATTTAGTTGAACCAAATCAGTTATAATTTTTTTTGATTGGTAACCTAAAACACTATAACTATGTAATGTAACTTTATTTTAAAAAAAATCATCATTATATAGTTTTTATTTTTTATAGTCATTATTTCACAAAAATGGTCATAAATATTATATATATTTTTTTAAAAATATGTAGATCTAAATTTGAAACTGAGTGTGGAAAAAAATAAAATTTTTATCACCATTTGTTTAAAATAAATATATCAAAACCAAAACCAATTCGTCATAATAAAGTTGATAGTTATTATTAGTAGGGAATTAAATTAATTAAGACTTGCCTATAATATTATTCTTCAGTAGATTTGTAGTGTTTGGTTCAATGAACAAATAATATAAAACTATTCAAAAATATTATAATCGAGTAATGTCTCATATTATTTTTACTATCATTCTTAGAGAAAAAAATTAAACATATATATTATAAGATTTTTGAATAAATAGACCTAAATTTAAGACTAAGCGAGAAGAAAATTATGACTTGTCATCCTTTATTTTGAGATATAATGAGACATTTCTATCTTTATTTAAAACAAGTCAAATTCTCAAATAAATCATTTCACAAAATCTAAAAATTTATAATAAATTTAATAATTAAGGCTGATGAGGACTTGAACTAATTAGAGTTCAGTTACAATATTTTAAAAGAAAGATACAGTGTTTGGTTTTAATAATTAATGATATTATTATTAAGTAATATTTCCTTATTTTATAATAAATAAATACAAATATTTTAAGATTTGAAAAAAAAAAAAAAACGTAGACCTTACCTTAATGCTAAAAGTGCAAAGAAATAAGGGTTTATCATCCTTAATTTTAAATATGTCAAAACATTTTTAATTTCCATCCAAAATCAATTAAAAACTCTCAAATAATAAACCATTCCGTGATATTTTAGAACATACGATAAATAAGGTTGCTAACTAATGGGTAAAGAATACAAACAAACTAAAGTTGGAGTACACTAATTTTATTTAACTTAGTTTAACACTAAAGATAGTTTGGTTGATTGAATGAAATTTTGACAATGAATTTTTTAATTGTAAAATCAACTCTTTTGTTGTAATTTGAAAATAGGGGATGCCAAAAACGCCCCAAGTTTTGGGGGTTCTTTTTTTTTTTTTTTTTCTCTCCGTGTATGGTCCTTATTTTTGTTTTGTTAGAAAGGGTTTTTGGTTTTTAATCTGATAATGTTCCCCACCAATCACATTTGAGAGAACCTCTTCACAGGTTTTTGGTTTCTAATTTGTGAGCATCCTCAATCGAAGAAAAGAGTTTCATATACGATAAGGATATGCCATGCAGTGCAACAACCTCTTGTAACTGTTCAACTTAACCTATTTGTATCAAATACTACAATAATAAAACCTTAAGTCTCAACTATTCTATTTGAGTCGGCTATATGGACAACACACAAGTATAATGGTAGAGCACTTGCCGGCACAAATTTGAAGAAACCAATGATGTTCAGCAAGCCCATCTGCAAAGAAGAAGCTTGCAACTCCTTCAAATTACCTGAGAAGCATCATCAGTCTACAGGATGTTGAAATCTTGTACAAAATCTTAACACTCCAAAATGAAGCATGGTAAAAGCTTACAATTACAGTGGAGATGTGAAAACTCTGATCACACAGATGGAGTGAATGGCATCTGATGTTGAAGAGTTTTTTGCATGCTTGCCATGTTGAAATGCATAGCCTCTCCACATAAACCATCAATGTTCGGCTAGAACTAACACGAATATCTTGTGCCAGATGGTCTACCAATATGTGACTATACTCACAAGTCAAAAGAGCCGTAGACCGGTTCACTAATCAAGAAAAATAACCTCTCAGCGATACTGGCCCCGGTATGTTCAGACAACGATGACTCCCTGCTGCTCTATAATGATGTTAAGGCACCAAGCATAATGCAGGAGACAGTGTTGGCCAATGGATCAATTGTAAGAACCACATACTATAAGGACTTGCACCTTGCGTTGACCGCCTGATTCTCTACGCCTGGTAGGTACAAAGGGCAAAGAGTAATTTCTGAAGTTGCATCATCCGATCAGTGGAGCATTTTAGTCGTAAGCTACCGGATCTGAATGCAAAACTGACTGAAATGCCTCATTTTGAATTTTCTGATGTACTGGCAACAGGTAGTAGGTCTTCTTTTTTAGCTGACTCATCCTGAGAGCTGTAATTCTCCTTTAAGAATCCATTCTCATTCCCACAGGGATGCTTAGTGATTTCTGTATCCACACCACCGGCGACAGGTGCAATAAATGATACATAATCTCCTACATTTACACAAGTAAACAAAAAATGATGAAGCACAGGTAATACATTATGGGGCATCTTTCAAATAATCTCCTACATTTACACAAATAAAAAAATGATGAAGCATGGATAATCTGTGATGGGACAAACTTCAAAATTTTTGTCAACTCACAACTTGCTGCATGCTTTTTCAAAAGGATACAGTAAAAAATAGTAGTAAACAAATGTTATCAACAGATATACTGATTTCCGTCAGCTGATTTGGCAAACACAATATAGTGGGGATAGATATTCAGTTGCAAGTTAAGGTGAAAGCCACAGCTGATACAGTAATTTCCAAATAACAAAATATAATCTCATCAAAATGGTTTGACTCGAGGGATAAGGCATGCCAGGCTTCAATCAAGTGTAAATTTATTATTAACACAAAATGAAGATATGCAAGGCTTATCAACCTTATCTCTGAACAACCAAAATGACAAAGAAAATAGATGAAGTTCAGAAAAATACAGGAAACTGACCAACGAATATTAAATTATAGGAAACCATACTTATTTGATGGACCAATTCAAGTAGAGGGATATTAAATTGGAAAAGGTGAAGAAGAAAACTGATGATGGAGCAGCATGAAGATATAGATAGGGAAAACTATATTGTCATTTTTGAGAGTAGAAAACAGGTTCTAATTAGTATCTTCTCTTATTCTCTTCCAAGGAGTAGAGAAAATCAGCACAAATAAATTATGCGAACATTGATAATTGCAATAGACTGAATTTTTTAAATATACATAGTTTCATATACATTAGAAGTGGCTCTTACTTGCCAGATTACGTAGAGCATTCTCAGCAGCTTGTGACTGAGCCTCTTTCATTGTCCTTCCCATACCAATACCAATCTTCTCACTACCAAATAAAACCTGCATGGTAAATGTTAGATTTCTATAAACATAAATTATGGTGTCTGTGCTTGATGAACATAGACCAGTAAAAAATTAATTAAGAAAAAAAGGCATTCATTATCAGCTTTAAGACCAAAAGAAGCAGAAGGGCATTCTCGTATGGCTTCAAGCTACACAAAATTACAGCCAACTAAAAGCCAGGAGAATACTTAAAATAAAACATTTATAATGCTCTAATTAGTCTACTTAACTAAAAGCCAGGAGAAAGAAGCAGACTTTTAAAGAAAAAAATAATGGTATTAGTATCTCACTATCCTTGGGAAAGTGAGAGGACAAATAGAAGTAGAGAAGTTTGATATTTAGCAAACACAGTTTGAACAGCTCAAATAATCCAGGTCAACCAGCTTCCAAATTGGATAAATATTAAACTCACTTCAACAGAATACTGCAAGTCCTTGCTGCTTCCATTAATAAATCTGAAGTCCACCTGTCCAGTGCACAAAAAAGAAAAAAAATTGGAAAATATACCAAAATTTTCTTAAGCTCAGAAAGCACAAATAGGTACCTTAGAGTCACATCTCCTGCCTATTTCTTGCAAGACAGAAATGAACATGGATGGGGCAAGTAAATTTGATTGTCCTGATTCATTACACAGATTTCTGTTGCTTGCAAATGGTTGATCTACCAGCATCTCATCATCTTCATCATAAGCAAATCAGGTCAGGGAAAACATAAGAATGCACCACATTTCAGAAGGCACTATAAATTAAATTGAGCAATAATTAAGATAGTTTTATAGTTTTGATGGTAATTATATTCTATTGGGAGCCATCTTTAAGCATGTCAAAGTTTATGTAAAATTACTTATACCAATGAATTCCTACTGTATTCCTTAATTGATGAGAAGCTTTTTAGTGGCACATGAGATAAGGATCAACAAGAGTGGGCCGGGTAAAAAGGAACAGAACATATCACTATCATGGCAATCAAAGCATGAAGAAGGTTAGAATTGGGCCATAATTTCTACCACATGCCTTAAGCCAGCCAACTCAATCAGGAAACAAAAGAAAAATCAGATAAATGAAAAACTCTCAAAGCAAACAAAAAGAATTCACTTGCATCTTAAAAGTTGCCTGCCTTTGACAAACCTCAGTTCTGTTAATGAAGAACCCGGTTTGACTCACCACGTTGCAACTACCTAGATCACATAGGCATTCCCAATGATCTAATATATAATGAAACCAAACTTGTGATATATATTGCAGGAACAAATTTTGCTTCAAAAAGGTAAATGCACGAATGAGTAACATCCAAATGAACAGAAAGGATAGGTTATAGTTCTCAGGCAACTTTAAATATTGAGTTGAAACTAGGAGAGAGACCAGAATCCGTAATGTCAAGGAATATTTTGTATAAGGATAGACAACATTATATGAGAACAACAAAAATATCATAGAGGTTGTCCCAATCAAAGAAATTTTTTGGAAATGATGACCTTGTTCTTCTTTTCATGAGAGGTTAACAAAAGATACGGTGAAATTTTGATAGGAAATAATTACAAGACAAACCAACAAATGAAATCTACATCTACATTTTAGAGAAATTACCTGGGGAGGAACGGTTTGACAGTGTTTGAGGTTTTGTTTGTCGTTCATCGCTGATATTTACCTAGAGATAAGAAAATTTTGACCTTGAATTTTCTGCATAATAGCAATGAAATAACAAGCAAACACATCATACCCACGAGCACCTACTACAGATTGGAACTTCTATCTTCCAACTTAAAACATGTTATATGCCCTTTAGATCAAACTAACTTTTAAAAGCCTGCCATGGGTTGCAAACCTAGTCTATTATCTGTTGTAAGGCCTGAACCATCAGAAACAGGATGTTCTTTGTCAACCAAAATGCTAAAAATATAGATAACTTAGGAGCAACTACAATCATATAGAAAGGACCACAACTTATTGTCATAAAAGGTCAATTTTGATTTACAATAGCTACATGAGAGAAGAAAACTACTGTGGCATGCATGGCTTGCAAATCAATTATAGCCATGCAAATCAATTATAGAACACGTAACTGAATAATTTTTTTAAAAAGCAAGAAAAAAGGAGATCTCATGCAATATATATCATCAAGGAACAAAAAGGAGCATTAGATTAGAAAACTTTATCAAGAAGGTTACCACATCATAGACATACTGTAGCATGCAAATCTACTTGCATGCAAAGAGACATGTAAGCGTATGAGTGCATGAAAAGGCAAACACATGTAAATACACAAATCAGGCTCCACTATGCATGTAGAAACAAATTCTAAGCTAAAATCACATTGAAGCCCAGGACTGCATGAATAACTAAGAACGTATTGCACTTATATTGTTTGACCAATATTACACTTTATATGCACAAAAGTGAAGCTTGAGCATTATGAAATTGCATATCACAGAAGTGGCAAAATAATAACTGAAAAGCATGATTTGGTCTTAATCACTCAAACACCGAATGTGTCAACTACTTTTCAACTTTAGATTTAGTAGTGTACAATTGGAGTAAAGAACTTCAAAGACAAAGAAAGATACCGGTCGATTCATTCGATGTTCTGTTTCAGAACCAGTCATTCCCTCTACTATAGGACCTTCTCTATTGTTGTTTTGTGCACTGTTAACATCCTGAAAAAACACACTTTCTGAGTATTGGAAATACAAACTAAAGCTTACAAGATATATAGAAAGAATATACCTCCGAGATTAAATAGTCGCTAACATCAGGAGCACTAGGTAAATCAACTATTTCATTTTCATAATTCACTTCATATATTTTCTGCAGTAGATTCTCATCGAATTCTCTGTCAAAAACAGGAAAATTGATGGCAGAAACTTAATATTAATAATATCAAGTAAATTATGTGTCCAACATCTCATGCTTAAGACATGGAAGAACAACAGAAAATTGATCATCTTTAATTACTTGAAAAAACCGCCACGGACATTGCACGCAACATTTCTTGCAACACATAGTACAGGAACAGCGTTGGCCATCTACAGAGAGTATTTTAAGGTTAATATGGACCTTCACTGCAAGTAGCATTGTATTTAACAAATGACCTAGATATAAGCAAGAACCTCTGCTTGAGGAGCATAATATGGAGTAAATGGAGGGACAACATGAACTCGAGGCTGATCCTTGTCATCCCAAACCTGCAACCTGTCATCAATTACCATAGCCATTCTTGGATGGCAAACACTATCGTGGAAAACATGCTGCAACGATTTCTTCAAGCCTAGCAAGTACAAAGACAATGAAGGATATGAAACAACAATATTAGGAATAAGAAATTCATATTGCATGTAAACTGCTAATTGCTACAAGTGTTAAATGTTTGTGGTGGGTGCCAAATTTCATACTCAAGGGTAAATCGCATGCTGTTGTTTCATGAACTTTGTAAAAAAAAATTAATTGTAAAAAAAAAGTACTAGGCGCTAAGATCTCAAAATGCCCAAGATGCTAGGTGCTCGCCCAAGCGAAGCGAGGTACTCTGAAATATTAAAATATAAAAAATATAATATAATTAATAAATATGATTATTTAAATAAAAATATGACATTAAATTAAAAATTAATTGTTAACAATATATTACTTACTGTTAACAGTATATAAAGGGGGAGAAAATAACTATTAACAATAATAGATGGGGATAAAAGAGTTGCCAACAATGAAAAGTGACAGCAACAGCGGTGAGAAGGCAGCAGAGAGAAGCTGGTAGTAACAATGGTGGAAGATTAGTTTAAGATAGCCACGATAGTGCTGCGAACAACAACAGCGGTGGAAGCTCCAAAGGGCGTCCGTTGGTGGCAGAGGAACCTGCGGTCATCTCCCTCGACAATGGAAGGAACTGCACACAAAATGATGACAGAAGGAAGCTACGGGCTCTTGCTAGGCCATTGGACCCATCCGTCGGTGCTAAAGGAAGGCTCGGTCCACTGCGTCTACGACGGAGGCAGCAGCAAAAAGCGTTGGCGGTGGACATAGAAGCAGCACTAGGGTTGGCTCAAGGTCGCACAGGCATGAAGGGTGGCTTTTGAGGGTAAGAAACTGGTTAGTCGGTTCAATCGAACCAACTAACCACTGTTGAACTGAACCAGACTTAAAAGTCTAGTTCGGTTCCCTTATTTGAATCGAGCGCTCGCTTGAGGCACCCAATGTCTGGGTTCGGGTGAGCGCCCAAACGACGCTTCATTGAAGCACGTAGCATGGTCCACCCACAAGGCGCTCAGGCAAGCACGTAGCATGGTCCACCCACAAGGTGCTCAGGCCTTGTCTGAGCGCCTAGGTGAGCGCCCGAGTGCCCGAGCACCTGTTTAAATCACTAATAGTAACAAAACACATTCTTTATTATGACTAAATAAAAATGACTGTCAAACTGTACAAAAGCATGTCTAAGAGATGAAGTTGATCAACTACAAGACATTCAATCTATCATAAGGATAATACTGTCCAAGTGAAGAATCACAAGCCCGAGACACAAGAATTACAGCTGATATTAGTACATTATTTGATTATAAATTTAGGATCCACGATACAACATCCATATTTAAAAAATCAGATGCCCAATTCTTAACACAAGCAAAACTACACCACAAAATTTAGAACATGCATGATGAGTACTTGTCAAAGAATCTCCAACACTGATGAAAACACTGCAAACATCCATTAGAAAAAGCACACACAGCAAGCTGTTAAGTACAAGATCGAAAAAATATAATAGTGGCATCCAAGATATACAAATATGACTCAGTATATTATCTTTTAACATAAGAACTAAATACCAAAGAGAATTTAAATCCACATGTAAATTCTTGCCTGATTTTACGCATACTACACGATCCACAAGTTGCTTTGAGCTGATCAAATGAGCATCCGGGTCAAGAAGCCTCCACATTTCCAAAGCATAATCTCTTTCAGCCATTGTACAAACATAAACTTCAAACCTTCTACGTCCTTTGGCAGTTAAGTAGCTCCTTAGGTCCTCCCATGCAGGCCTTAGCCTTACAATAACACTAGTATCACGGTTCTGTAGAAGAAAGCATTTAATCAGTTCTTAATAGTGAAATGAATATATAATTTCCTACAGAAGCATAAAGAGATCAGGGTAACAGTCAGAAGTATTAACAACTTCCTCCAGTAAGGTGAAACAAATTGAATCAGGGACAAGAAGAATTACATCCTAAGTCCAGCCATCGTCAAAGACTTTGAACTTATTGTGACTCGAGATTCATACTTCACCAAGGTTTAAAATATGAGTCCAGTACCACTTAAAAAAATCTAATGGACTGTGTACCAATGTACTGGCAGTATTTAAAACATTGTACTTCTCTAATTAAGCAAGAATGTCAAGTATACAGTCTTAACGAGGTAGGTATTTTTTATGGCACAAAAATGAAAATTTCTTCAATGGACCCTATTCATGAAGAACCTATAGCAATATTGCATCAGCACAATGATCAAAGCATGCCTGTGAGACCATTGATGATTTAATTCTATGATTCAAAGTAATGCAGATCAGCACCAGGGAAATTTCAGGATACAACACAATAATATTTGCTTTTCCAGAATTTAAGAAACATAGAGGAGGAGGAAGCACAGATATCACTGCCGAATATTTCATCTGGCCAAGCTAGTGGGAAAATCAAGATTCTTTAACTAAATAGTAAAATTACAGATTCATGTTCTAACAGCATTAACCCATATGAGAGATTCAGTAAATGCACAGAAGTAAACCTCGGGATTTATGCGAGTCAAGACGATGTTCCTTTCTAGCAACCGTATGATAGGCCGAACGATTTTCTCCTGAATACCAGGTACAGGCAGAACTTCCTCGTTCTGAGCACTAATCGACCTCCCACCTTCAGAAACAGTATCCATCTCTATGTACTGCTTCAAGAGATCTTTATCCTCGATATAGCGCTTCAATTCAGCAGACATTCCAGAAACCCTAATCGGATCATTCTCCCCATCAATCCTTCGTGAAAGGGCCTCGATTCGGTCTTCAAATGACTTCATGGTGTTGGCAACGATGAGCGTCTCATCAAGATCAAATACAATTGCAAGGCACCGGAGGTTGAGCATGCCCAAACAAGAAGTATAAAGCCCAGTCTGAACCGAACAGCACCAGAAGCACGAGACCTTCTCCACTTTGCTCGGCATTGCCACCAGATGCAGCTCTTCGTTCCCGATGACCACCACCGCACTCTGCAAAAGAAAACCAAAGGGGCACAGTGGGATTCTTGCGGGCAAAATCTAAAGTATGGTCGAAAAAGGTAAAAAGGAAAGGGAAGAAGAAGGAACCTTGCGTTCTTGGAAGCAGGATAGGTAGAGGCGGTGGAGAAGGGAAAGTTCGGAGAGGGACTTGGCTTGGACTTTGCAGCGGACGGCGAAAGGGGAGATGGTTTGGAGGACGGAGAGGGGAGGGCACCGCTCGCTGGGAGGGGCGAGGTGATCGATGCGTATCTCGTTGCTGTTGGGGAAGGGCAAGCCTTGGCCCTTGCTGCTGCTGTTATTATTGGTGATCGGAAACGCCTCGGCTTCTCCGAGAAACACATCTCCGTGATACACCTTGCAGGTGATCCCTACCCGACGTCCCATCGCGTCGAGATCGATGAAGGGCGAGGGCGCGGCGCAAAGGAAGAGGGTTTCCCCCACCAGATGTATGAAGAAATGACTGAGAGAAGGGAAAAGAGAGCAAGCCCTTCCCTGCCTTGCAGACGCTGCAAGTTTGTGTGGTTATTTGGTTGGAGAACAACGACGTCCGCAGTCGTCCGGCGACTGATGGAGATATTGTCCTCCTTTTATAGAGAAAAATTCTGCAAATATTATTATTTATCTGCAGAAATCTATTGAGAAAGCATATGATGAGGAACTCTGCACAGATATCAGATTGATGTAACGAATGGGTGGAGTTCGCAGTGGTAATGAGGCAGAGAGGGATCGATGCAGACGATTGCAAGTAATTCTTTCTAAGACCCTAAACGAAAGTACCATTGGTACTCGTTCCAGGGTTACCCACCGGCGTTGCTAGTCGGGGCAACGGTGGACCCATTGTGGGCCCAGCAGTTTTCGACCAATCATACGGCAGGTAGTCCGTTGGGTAAAAAAGAAAGTGGGGCTGCGACGGGAACAAGTTGGGTGCATTAGAGATGAGAAACACTTGAGGAGAGTCGGTTCGCAGTGGTAATGAAGGCAGATAGGGATCGATGCAGACGATTGCAAGTAATTCTTTCTAAGACCCTAAACGAAAGTACCAACGTTACCCACTGGCGTTGCTAGAGGGGGCAACGGTGGACCCATCCTGGGCCCAGCAGTGTTCGACCAATCATACGGCAGGTAGCCCTTTGGGTAGAAAAGAAAGTGGTGCTGCGACGGGAGCCAGTTGGGTGCATTAGAGATGAGAAACACTTAATGATTGGTTTGGGATTCAAAAGATGAGGTTGGATTTATACTCATAATTTGATCTTTCTTCATTCCTTTTTAAGTTTAGTTTTCCCGTTGAAATATACCATTACTACATGCTCATAATTCTGCTTCATGTGACGCTTTCATTATCGATACCACCGGACAATACGGACATTGCATTATCCGCACCACATTAGATATTTCTTTTCCATTTTAATTTTTTTTCCAAAAAAAATTGCGAAACTCGACCTGTGCATCGAGTCTTAGTAATGCACCGACCGGTACACTATACACCATACACCATAGTATTGCCCAAAGAGAATAAGCCCCAAGTTGCTACCAGTAAACAAAGTAGACATGTAGAGGATATTTCAAACAAGATAATTAAAAACTAATACTGTGATAAAAGATGAAGGAAGACCCGAGAGATATGTGTAAAAAACCAATACAAGAAGATTCATTTGCATTTGATTAATAATATTATCATCAATTTTACCCTTTGTTAGGGTAGCTTATAGCTCTCAAATAATTAGGATATTATGCATTATTGACAGAAAAGTTAGAATGCTGCTTATCCAGTCTTTTCCCAAACATTTCATGAGTGACATTGAGGAAGGTGAACATAATATTCAAAAAGCAAGTAAGTTGGGAACTATCTCGAGATAAATAGTTCAGTAAAGATCATTGCAGGCAAAGAAGCATGAGAACTATATTGCTTGGTATTTAGTTCAGCTGCCAGGAAGATGCAGACAGCAAGCAATTGCTAGAATTCACATGAATGTCTGAAGCATGGAAGAATTTACAATCAGATGATTTAGTGCTTTGCTTGGGGTTCAGATATAATCATGCATCATCAGCATCACTGCCACCCATATGTGCATCATGAGTTACCCAGTATCGACTTCCATCAGGACCTGTCAATTTAAACCTGCTCCAGGGTAAGAGCTGAAATTAGTCAGTTGCATATTTCAGCAAGAACATAACCCTCCAGCTTAACTGTGGAAGCAATTTGATATTGTCATTCTTCTGTGGTATTAGTTACCGTTCCATGTTTTCATTTACTAAGTTGATATAATTAAAAGAATATAAATCATCTTAACATCACCTCTCCAGAACAATTTTCCCTTCTTTGTACTTCTGGGCCTTTTCATGAGCAGCATCCTGAAATGATCAAGTATTGGATCAATAGTAGCAGTCATAAATACAGAAAGATTAAGCCAAAAGGGAAATTGAAATTAGCCTTACATATTTCCATCCAACTATAGACCCACAACCAACACAGAAAATATCAGAAACAGTGTGCATCCCTGTAATCATCAACCGCTCCTCTTTAATTCCAACCGTCACATTCACCCTGTCAAGAAGTGAAAGAATAAATGGCCTTTGATTAGTTGATAATTGGACACATGGAATATGACGGTCCCACCGAATACCACAAATCTATCATATTATAACATGAAATAGCTGACAGAAATGTTACTCAATGTTCTTACAGCAAGCTAAAGATAACATGCGCCTTTGGCCTTTCTGTAACATAATAGAACTTAGACGAGCTGGAACAACTGGTTCAGCATACAAGGTGCATGAAATGGTTCAATCTTTGAAGAATATACATGCACAAAAGCAAAAAGTGCATCAAACGCACCAACATTTTGGGTTATCTTTAATCTCATATGACTATTGGTCACTGTGTTCTCAAAGCAGATCTCATTCATATGCACCTGCTTTCTGATGCAACCCATGAAATTTAGTGAGAATAAGGTATCACCATATTGGTGAAAGTAAAACACCTCAGATGATTGGCAGAAATATATGAGCCATCTTGTTGATAACTGTTGTAAAATTGAGTTGGTAGCATTCAATGATCAGATGAATGCAGCACAGGCTCTCTTCTTTTACATTAATTTGACCTTGACAGTGTGGTCGCCGAATGCTTAAATTACAGTCATCAATAGACTTAAAGCAAAAGTAGCATATTATGTAACAAGGAGATTGAAATGGGTTTAATAGAGATCCTATTCTTTTTGTACTGCACCTAATTACTTCCGGTACCCCTACAAAATTCAAAATTTTGTGCACTTTATGAAGTTCAGAACTATGATAATGAAAAGAAAAATATAATATAATACTAATAGCGATGGTTCTGAATATTCAATATTTAAAACCAAACAGCACCATTGACAGGTAAAAACGATCAGTCTATCAATCTCTATAATTCATGCACCAAAATTTTCATTCAATTGGCAACCAATATTATCTCGACCTTTTTGTTAATTTGCTTATTCTTGTAAACATTAAGAAAATCCTTCCCTCGAGACACATCTTGGGAATCAATGAACATACTAGAATAAGGAACTCACATAGATTAGCAAGATCCCCTTAATGGTTTTGGCTTGACCTTGAAGAAAATAAACCTCCTGAAGCTTAATACACAGATTAACAATGAATACCAAGACACTCTTAACTTAATCCCTCAAAGAAACTACACTTAGGCACTAGTATGTACCAATAGTCATTGTAAAGTGTTCATGTCCCTGCTGAATCATTATTGGCCTAACTCCTCTCCTTAAAGTAATTAGTTCTGCCAGATTACTGCATATGTTAACTAGCAGAACCCTTGATAAGTCTGAAGAGTGTGTGTATTTAAACCCAAACTATCCAGCAGGGAATATAGAATGCAGAAGATCAATGTCACACCAGCTCCAAAATCAACAAAGATATCATCAATAGATTTGGGAATGACCAAGTCCAATAATGCCAACTTTTTCACCTGATCTCTAACCTGCTATAGTTGAAAAAATGATGGGTCCCATCATCAGTTCATATTTCTCGAAAATGACAACCATTTTAGCTATGTCTACAGACAAAATCAAGCAACATCTCCATTATATTTAATAAGTTTGACTTATTGCTATATAAATTGAGTATATAAACATACAAATAGGAACATGAAGTGGCAAATTACTCCCCATCCACTTTACTAAAATCAGAGAGTTGCTCATATACATCAAGTGTATCAGCAAGTCATGCCAGGCTCCTAGAGCCAAGTATACAGGACAACAGAGTTAAGTGATTACTGTTTACTTGAGTCCTTTCATCAGTTTCTATATCCTATTTCCATACATTTCCACAATATATGTATATATGTATATATATACATATATATGTATATGTATATATGTATATATATACATATACATATATACATACATATACATATATACATACATATATATATATATATATATATATATAATACCATAATATGGCCCACTACTTAGCAAGTTTGTTTAACCAATTAAGCAAAACATAATTATGTCAAATTTCGCAATTCACATACAGCTCACTTTTCACATGATTTGGCCTCCTCCATTAAATGACTCTCTTGGAAGCTGGTCAGAAGATCCATATCTTGTCTAAACGACTAGAAAGTGTGCCAGACTTTTAAAATACCTCAAGGAACAATTATGAAACACAATTGCATCATCAGATATCCATGCATACAGCTAGATATACTCAAACCCAAAAAAGAAGAGGCCATCGTGTCTGCACTCTAACATGGTAAACCGTAATATTTAGAAGTAGATAAAGGATCGAGAAAAATTATCATCATTAAAATAAATATCCCAAAATTGTCATTTCAAACAAACACTACATGGCAGGACACTATTTAGAGCATGAACATTCAACATGTGTTTCAATTTGAGCTTCATACATTTAAATAAGAGTGACAATGACAATGAAAATTTTAGCATGTCCATCTAACATAAGGCAAAGTAAATTGCAATCACATTTTATGGTCTTACCCACAATAAACAAACACAACCTTGTTAACTTTCACAATATCTTTTGTCATATCAAAGGTCTCTCACTGCACCTCACTCATACAAGCTACTTATCTACAGATCTGAAGTTCTCTAATCTTGAAATGATAATTGTTCATCGAGGGCTAAGTTCAATAAGATTTTCCAATCTTCAAAAGAACAATCATGTTTGAATAAGAAGAGAGTTTCCCTTGCTTTAAAAAACCTTCTCTTTGGCTAGTTCCAATAGTTCATTAGATGAATCCATATGACCAAGTTAACAAAAGATATGTCTTGTGAAAAGTTTTAAAAAATCCTCATGAAGATCATATTTACTAAGACCTAATTTAATCCCAAGCAATCAATCAATTTGAAATATATACAACTTCAATCTATGCCCTTCACCAAATAGCATAATGCTACTTCAAGATTATGAAATAATTTTTCCTAGAAGTCCAAGGTCACCTATCCTAAGTAGCCTTAAGAAGAATGGGATGACCATTGAATAAAGTATTCGTAACAGTCCTCAACAACCATAAAAATAAATCCTGTGAAATTGAACTTGTCACTTATTAATCAAATGTCACAAGTCCCACTATGTACAAAAGTACTAATCATAAGAAGTATATTCGATGAGATGTTTGAGACATGAAGCCACCTGTTAAAAATAACTGACAACCCAGCTATACTTCCTCTTTTTTTTCAATCCAACCATCTCTTTTCAAAAGAAAAAGAAAGTATTCACTATTCGATAAAAAGTATTTACAAAAAAAGGTACTTGTTACTATACAAAAGACATGCAATGTGATATGTAGTTTGGTCCATAACATTGTTGACTGAATCCTATTGCACAAACCATATAGAAGAAAGTAAATGAAAAAGAAACAGAACGAATGGATCAAAGCAAAAAATATCAGAAGTATTTGAATTTCACCAGAGCACAAATATGATTTAATAATACAAATCAGAAACTTGAGCAATGCCAAAAATAGCCAACGCCACTTACGCCTTATTGAAGAGATAAGCCCTCCCGTGCTTGCAATGGAAGGCCTGTATGCAAAAATAGAGAATAGTCATAAAAAAAGCAAACAACGTGTTGTGTGCTAGATAGTATCACTCTATCAAAGAAAGCTATGAACTCGGAGGAAAGGTCAAGAAATAAATTTGTAGAAACTCATGTATTCTTTCCTTTTTCATTTAACAATTTCAAGGTAAATATCTCAGGTTTAATTGAATCTAATAGCAACAGAGAAGCAATTGATGACCTGGATGATATCAAGAGATAGAAACACAATTTTGGAGAAAATGACAACTTGAATACAATACTCAACCAATCTTCTGGAAATATGTAGTCAACTGAATCCAGTTCAACATAGAAATAGAAAAACAAGAGCAACAAAATAGTTTTTGAAGTAAACTGTTCTGTAAATACCTTTGATTCATCGTACCAATACAATTCCCCCCAAAGATCCACCACAACCATTCCGATATTACCTTCCCCACTCTTGTCCAACTCTCCCTCATGCACTCTCTAAACAATGATGGTTCTTTCTACACCTTGCCCAATGCCTCTGCCACGTTTAGCCACCACAGGCCACTCATTCACTGCTAATCTGTAGGTTAGTGTTCAGATGGCTGTGTGCAACTCACTTATTAAAGCAATGCTAAAAATCTTATAACCTCTGTCTGTAACAAAAGAAGATTGATGCATGCTACCAAAGAAGGAATGATGAAATGGCCTTAGCTGATGAGGAATCACAAGGATATAAAGATCCATCTGCTAAAGATAACACTAAATTGTTGAAAATATAAAATACATTTAAGGAAGTAAATCCTACAATGAACTTGATCCTTAGTCAACCTATAAGCAAACTATTGATCACTTGGTTATCAGTCAAACTAAACAAATATAAAAGCCATCTTGCTCAAGACTGTACACCCTTATCTGGATAAGTATGCAATCAAGATAACATACAGATTTAGAAATTGGCTGTGGTAGATGGTTGGGTAGTAAATAGTGATGCTGGTTCAACTGGATGATGCATAGCAATTACCAGTGAGCCACTGATGCTCTTTCTTTCTTGACATGAGTAGTTAATTTATGGAACATATACAATGATCTGGTAATTAAACAAGAAATTTCAATCAACTTCCGCAGACTGAAAACACATGGATGGGGGAGGAATTCCCACTCTTCCAAGATGGCCATATTTCTCATTGCACTCATCTGTCTTACAAGGTCATATGTCGATTGAAAATCCTAACAAGTTATCTAATATTATGGTCATTCGTTAATTGTATCTGATTCTAGTTACAACTCATTAGTCTCATTGAATCGACATACCAACAAAGTCATAAGTTCCAGCTATTGACGGTCCTCATGTTTGGATGATTCTCCATTGAGCAAAGAAAGAAAGAAAAATAAAAGTGTGGTTGATTCTCCATTGAGCGATGTTCGATCAGTAAGAATTGGAAGTCTCATGCCCAAAAGACCAAATAAGACATGGTAATAATTTCTCTCTCAGACAATGCAGGTAATTTACTTTTGGACATCATGAGTTGAGTCCTTTTCGATCCTATCCTTCTCATTCTCCTCAACTATGAAAACTTCTTGAAGAACTGGGAACCATTAATAGGAAGTACGATGGAATATTTTTGTGGCCCGTTATAGCAAACTTGATATCAAGATCAAAAGCAGGTAGCTTTCGAACAAGCAGAGAACGAACAGGAACGAAGTTCCCTCAGAAATCGCAATGAACCAAGAAAAAACGCCTTGGTCGTGGCGTGGGATGGAAGATTTTGACGAACCTTGGAGACGATGTCATCGGAGACGGCGAGATGAGCCTGGCAGTGCTTACAGCTGTAGATCTTGCCCTCCAGACTAATCAGAAACAGCCGCCCCATCTCTTATCTCTACCTCTTGACCTCCTCGGTGTCAAGCCACCGCTCCTCCGCCTCCACCTTCTCGGCTCCAATAATGTCGATCAAACGGGAGAACGCCCTTCCCACGCTCTTCCCTGCCCGCGACGAAAGATCGATGTGCCGATCGCTGCAATAATCGGGAGAGAGATAGAAGATTAAACTAAGGGGAAAGAGGGCGGAAGAAGGGGGAAGTTAGGAGAGGGCGGCGAGGAGGAGGTAGGATATATGCGTCGACCGAGCACCTGGGTGAGAGCACAGAGGAGGCAATTGAAAGCGTGGAAAGGATGGAAAACACGGTACAGAAGACATCGACGATGAAGTCGTGACAGCTGTCGGTGCTGGTTGATTACGATGACCGAAGAGAACAAGAGGTCGAAAGGTCGAAGCGTTTCGGTGTTTCGTGTTTGGCACCGAGAGAACGCATAATATGTATGCCCAAAAGCTTCAAATATATATAATGACAAATTTACCCCTGCCGACGGTGCTTGTTAGTGAACCAGGGTGAAGGACATGTCCAACCCGATCCAAATCAAACCCAATCCTAACCCTAACATCAAGCTCGCTCTCAATTGTGATCCAAACCAAGCTTGATTCTTCTTGAACTCGACGAATTGATTTCATCTCTTTCATATAAATTTTTTCCTATATTTTTATGATGCAGCACAATGATATAATCCTTAGTCATTAATATGAAATATAATTATAGTGTTTGAATCTCAAGCACATTAAATTATAACTAATATTTTAATAAAAATATAAATAATATAAATATAAATAATATGTATATATTATCTTCACTTAGTGATATGATTTGTGATGTCTATATTTCATAATTATGATAAATGATATATTCATGTTTTCAACTTTTAAAATTACAATACATGTCTTTCAAAAATATTATTCTCAATATTCTATGTAGTATTGGTTGGGCATGCATAAGAATCAATATTTATTTTGAATATATTTTATAACAAAAAATATGATCCTTTGCCACAATAAACTTAAATGTGCTAGTGAGGATATAATTAAGTTATGATAATAAACATATATATATATATGGATTAAAGAAGTGATTAAATTATTGAATGAATTTGAACATGATTAAAATAAAAAAAGTAAGTTTTAAACGTAGGATAATAAGCTATTTAGGCATGGATGAAATAATAAAAAAATTAAATTAAAATATAAATAAATAAGGGTTTGAGAGATGAGTTTAGATAAAAATGTTGAGATACATAAATGAGATTATTAAGGGATGGGTTAAGATAAAAAATATTATCTTTGTTAGGTCAAATTAGACTCAATTAAAATTATCAAAATCTTATAATTATATTAATAAAAGAAGAAAAAAATAAACCTTAAAATAAGATCCAATGGAATTAGACCCTATAGACCTCAAGGTAATCTTTTAAGTACATTTACCTTATTTTGACCTCATCCTTTATATCAACCTAATAACCCATGATTCTTTCTCTCTTTTTTCAATTATTCTCTTAACTTTTTTTATTAAGACTAGGAAACCCTAACTCTCAGAATGTGAAGATAAGAAAAACTAAATTCTTTTCCTTGTTATACTTGGAATTTCTGTTTTACAAATTATAGATTGATCTTTTTAGTTATTTTTGAGTAATCTAGATTTTAAATTAATTTATGATTTTTGGATATATTTTGTATGAATCTTTTATAGTTTTAAGGTCTCTAGAATCACTTTAATCTAAGATTGATGCATAGAGCTATGAGTGTCTTAAAAAGGAGATTTATTTGAGCTAAATTGACCCATTTAGGGATATGATTAAGTTATATTCTTTTTTATATTTTAAAGGGTTCCCTTAGTGTTATGTAGAATTTTGAATAAAGTGAATACCACCTTTATAAACTAAGATATGAGTGAATCACTCTTTGCTTTTAGTCCATTAACAACATCCGGGTATACATATCACGAATAGATTTACTTTGCTTCATATTAAATGATCATAACTATGAATAAGAAGATTAATTTTAGTTTCTTTTACTTTATTTATGCCTTCATATATGATGTGCAATGCCACAAGTAAAAACTCGATTAAACTTAATTTTTAACTAAAGCATAAAAGAAGACATATTCTCTTTAGCATTAAAAAAACTCGTAAAATCTCGTAGCTTTAGCATTAAAAAAAATATTCTCTTTTCAAAATCATTTCATTCATCTATTGGTTTAGAAGATTTTTAAAAATCAACTTCGACAATATTGCATAAATCAAAATTCATAGAAAATAAGAAAATTTTTATTTTAATTTTCTAATAAGTATAATCCATCCCATTAAACATAATAGGTCGAGTGATGGAGTGACTCTTTTGATTATTTAAAAATGTCATTAGATCTTTCTTAAGTGTTAATTCAATTGACAAAATCTTGCTTTGATACAAACTATTAGGATCTTATTGACACTAAGAGGGGGAGATAAATTTATGCTATAGAAAATTTTAACCGACTTTAAAGCTCAATCAAAAAATTTGTATTGAAAAGATGATTAATCAAATACTAAGTGTGAGTAAAGTAAAAGATAATAAGTAAACAGTTATAAACAAAAGTCATAATTAGGAGAAGGAATGCAAATCGATTTATAGTGATTTGATCTTCCCGACCTATGTTTACTATCAATTTCTTTTCCCTTGAGGTCATTGGCTTTCACTATCGATCCTTTTTCTAATAGGTAAAGATTAACTACCCTTGTTACAACTTTTCTTCTTTTTATAAGCTTATGAGAAAAACATCATGCTTACTTTTTTACAAGAGATTTCTCATCTCCTACAACTTAGTATTACAACTAAACTTAAGAGAGAGGAAGGGACTCAAACAATGCCCAAAGAGACATCTTTATGGGCCTATTAACTAATCTTGAGTGGGGTATTTATAGGCTCTAAGTGGGTTTAAGAATAAAACTAAAAATTTAAATCCCAAAAATTTCAGGTATGAGTGGTACTACCGCCCAATGTGGGCGGTACTACCATCACAATGAGACTGCAAATATGTGTTAGGAAACCTGAGGTAATATCATATGCACAATAGAAGAACAAAAATAAAAATCTCATATTTCCTACATAAAAAGGTTTCTTATCATCGTGCAAAGATTAGTGTGTAAAAACTTACAAAATCAAAAAACTATGCGTATATGAAAGATGTGTTACCTAGAGAGATCGTATATCCTTGGAAACCTACAGATCTGTGTGAGAGAATGAAAAAGGTCAACTATCCTTCTATCTAGTGATGATCCACACAATAAGCGTTACCAAGACACTCCTCAAATAGCTATATAATCCTCCTTTTCATGTACATCACACGATCAAGAAGGGGCCAACCCTTATTGCTGTCTATGTTGAGAAATCTAGGGGGTGATATTACATGCGCAGTGGAAGAACATTAATGATAAGACCCTAAAGTCTTATCATAAAAAAAGAAGAAGAGAAAGGGATGATCAATTCGAGGGGATCGGCCTCCTTGATCGCTTCGAGGGGATCGACCCTCCTTGATCGCTTCGAGGGGATCAGCCCTCCTTGATCGCTTTGAGGGGATCGACCTCCGAGGGTTTGTCAAAAGACAATAGTATTTTTCATAGATTCCCCAAAAAGAAGTAGTTACATCCCTATTTATAGAGTTTCGACTTTAGCTAAATTAAATAGACTTAATAAATATACAGAAAATAAAAGGAAAGCACAAAAAGTAAAAGGAAAATTAAAAGGATCCTAACAATCCCACCTCCTACAATTCAGCCTTGTCCTTAAGGCTGAGCAGCATCAAATTCTAGAAACTTCTCTTTTAGCATGCTGTAGGACTCCCAAGTGGCATCTTCCCTTGGTAAGTTGGCCCATTGCACCAGCACTTCAGTTATAGGATGTCTGCGGTACATTACAACTCATCGATCAAGTATGGCTTGTGGTTGAGCTTGAACTTCCTTAGTATTAGAAGTGTCCGGCAAATGTCACTGCACTATTGCATCTTCACCCAATTTCCTTTTAAGGCATGCAACATGAAAGACTAGATGTATTTTAGAGCTAGCAAGCAAATCCATGCGGTAGGCCACTGGTCCAATGCGTTCTAATACCTTATAAGGCCCAAAAAACCGAGAAGATGCTTCATGGAAGATCGGACCTTTATGGAAGTTTGCTTGTAGGGTTGAAGATGAAGGAAAACCCAATCACCCACAGTAAATTCTCGTTCACTTCGGTGTTTATCAGCTTGTTGTTTCATTCTTGCTTGTGCGGCTGTGAGATTATCCTTTAAATGCTGAATAATCTTATTTCTATCCATCAATTTCTTGTCCACTTGAACAACTTTAGAAGAACCGGATATATACTTTGTAATTGTAGGTGGGGGTTGGCCATAAACTGCTTCAAATGGAGTCATTTTAATAGAAGAATAGTAAGAGGTATTATACCACCACTCTGCCTAGGGAAGCCATTTGACCCATTCCTTCGGCATGTCGCTAGTAAAGCATCAGAGGTAATTTTCTAGGCACCTGTTTACCACTTCAGTTTGCCCATCTGTTTGTGGATGATAAGCAGTGCTCATATTCAGCTGAGTACCCTGTAAATGAAAAAATTCTATCCAGAAGGAGCTAGTAAAAATCTTGTCTCTTTCACTAACAATAGAATGGGGACTCCCATGCAATTTAGCTATATTTTCCACAAAAATACGAGCAACACTTTAGCAGTATAAGGATGTCGTAAAGCACAGAAATGAGCATACTTTGTAAGTCTATCCACGACTACAACTATAGTACTCTTTCCTTGAGATGATGGGAGATTGTCGATGAAATCCATAGATATGTCGGTCCAAGTAGCATCAGGAATAGGGAGGGGCTATAGTAAGCCTAGGGTGGCTACTGTCTCACTTTTGTGACGTTGGCAAACATCACATTCAGTAACAAATTTCTTGATAAAATTTTTCATACATTTCCAGTAAAAAAGTTGTCGAACTCGCTTATAAGTGCGGAGAAATCCCGAGTGACCAGCAATTGGTGATGAATGGAACTCCTTCAGAATTATTACTTGGCAAGAAGAATGTGGGGCAACCACTATTCGGCCTTTATATCCCAACTATAATTTGAGACAAAACCTGGGGCTTCTTCTAATTTTTTAATGATGTTTTGGATCTCAGGATTATTTGACCATTCCCTTCTGATAACTTCCAAAGTCTCTAGGAATAGAAATAGCTACTAGTTCAGCTTATTCTAGAAGGCGTGAGAGGGCATCTGCTACTAAATTTTCACTCCCCTTTTTATAAACGATCTCATAATCGCATCCCAGTAGCTTTGTGACCCATTTTTGCTGCTCTAGAGAAGAAATCTTTTGCTCTAGAAAATATTTGAGGCTTTTGTGATCAGTGCGTATTTGAAACCGTCGACCAATTAGGTAGGGCCTTCATTTTGTGACTGCATATATTCTGGCTAGCATCTCCTTGTCATAAATAAATAAACTCAAATGGGAAGGAGAAAGAGCCTTATTAGCATAAGCGATAGGCCAACCTTCTTGCATTAATACAACCCATATTCCAGCTCTAGAAGCATCAGATTCAATCACAAACATCTTATTAAAATCGGGTAGAGCAAGCATAGGTGTAGTAGTCATTGCAGTTTTCAAGAATTGAAATACCTGAGTTGCCTCTTCTGACTATCTGAATGTATTTTTCTTTAGAAGCGACGTCAAGGGGGCACTAATTTTGCCATAATTCTTCACAAACTTTCGATAATAGCCTGTTAGTCCCAAGAACCCCCTTAAAGCTTTGATTGACTTTGGAATTGGCCAGTCTATCATCACTTGGATTTTTAAAGGATCAACGGCAATTTTTTTTTTTTTTTTTTTTTTTTTTTTTTTTTTTTTTTTTTTTTTTTTTTTTTTTTTTTTTTTTTTTTTTTTTTTTTTTTTTTTTTTTTTTTTTTTTTTTTTTTTTTTTTTTTTTTTTTTTTTTTTTTTTTTTTTTTTTTTTTTTTTTTTTTTTTTTTTTTTTTTTTTTTTTTTTTTTTTTTTTTTTTTTTTTTTTTTTTTTTTTTTTTTTTTTTTTTTTTTTTTTTTTTTTTTTTTTTTTTTTTTTTTTTTTTTTTTTTTTTTTTTTTTTTTTTTTTTTTTTTTTTTTTTTTTTTTTTTTTTTTTTTTTTTTTTTTTTTTTTTTTTTTTTTTTTTTTTTTTTTTTTTTTTTTTTTTTTTTTTTTTTTTTTTTTTTTTTTTTTTTTTTTTTTTTTTTTTTTTTTTTTTTTTTTTTTTTTTTTTTTTTTTTTTTTTTTTTTTTTTTTTTTTTTTTTTTTTTTTTTTTTTTTTTTTTTTTTTTTTTTTTTTTTTTTTTTTTCCTTTGAGATATGATATGGCCAAGGTACTCAACCTCAGGTTGCCCAAAACTGCATTTGGATTTCTTGACAAAAAGACCATGCTCACGAAGAATATTAAAGATAATTCGTAAATGTAATAAATGACTTTCTAGGGAATGACTGTATATTAAAATATTATCAAAGAAAACCAAAACAAACTTACGGAGATGAGCCCGAAATATATCATTCATTAAACTCTGGAAGGTAGAGGGGGCATTAGTTAACACAAAAGGCATTACTAAAAACTCATAATGGCCATTATGTGTCCTGAAGGCAGTTTCCTGAACATCCCTTTCATGTACTCTGATTTGATGATAGCCCGATCGTAAGTCCAATTTAGTGAAGACCTGAGCTCTTCCCAATTCGTCCAACGGTTCATCTACTACTAGAATAGGATATTTATCTTTCATTGTAATGTTATTAAGTGCTCGATAGTTGACACACATCTGCCATGAGCCATCCTTCTTTCTGACTAGTAAGATTGGGGAAGAATATAGGCTAACACTAGCTCGTATAACTCCTGTTTTGAGCATCTCTATGACAATCCTCTTTATCTCTGCCTTTTGGAAATGTGGATATCTATAGGGTCGAACATTGGTTGGTGCCTTCTTGGGTAATAGTGGGATCTGATGATCATGACATCTAAGAGGTGAAAGTCCGTGTGGCTTTGCAAATATATTCGTAAACTCTGTTAGCAAAGATTCAATATTTCCAATCGGAATGTTCACTGTCATTTCCTTTTTAATGTTATGCAATTACACCAAAAATCCGGTGTGTGTCTTTCGAAGGACCCGCTCCATCCGATGGCTAGTGATAGTTGTAACTTTACCTCCATGTCTTCCTTTGAGAGTCACCTGTCTTCCATTAATAAAGAACTTCATAACCAATTTAGAAAAATTCCAAGAGACATCACCTAGGGTTGATAGCCATTCAATTCCGAGCACCACTTCATAGTCTTCCAAGGGTAATAAAAAGAAATCCATAAATAATTCTTGACCTTGCAAAATTAGTTTTATCTTTGAGCACTTGCTGTCACAGGTTAGAATCCATCCATCGGTGACCTTGACTTCAAATATGTCACAACATTCGATGTGGTAAGCTAATCGGGCTGCAACTTTCCTATCCATAAATTATTAGTGCTACCCGTATCAATTAAAACAGTGATAGACTGGTGTTTCAGAGTTCCCCCAATTTTCATGGTTTATGGATTAGAATAGCCAGCCAATGCATGTACTGTATGTGTGACGGCTTCAACATCATCATTAGTTTCCACTTCTTTATGATCGGAATCCGATACTTCTACTTTTGGTTCCTCCTCGATCGGTTCAATCATCAAAAGTCTTCCTTGTTTGCATCGATGCTCCTTACTCCACTTTTCATCGCAACGCCAACACAAACCCTTCGCTAATGGGTCTGCCAGTGTTATGGTTTCGACTAGGAGTAGATGAGGTAGGTTACCTGCTAATCACCTGTTTATTGGCACTTTTGTTTCGACGATATTCCACACTGATTTTTTCTTCATGTAGGTGTGCAAATGAAATCGCAGCCATCATAGTGCGGGGTTGACGAGCCTTAACCTTGCATCAGATCTCAAGAATAAGCCCTTCAATAAATGTACCCAGAAGTTGTCGTTCTGACCAATCTCTAGCTTGGTTGGACAATCGTTCAAATCTACTATGATATTCCAACACTGTAGAAGTTTGATGAATTTTGGCGAGTTGGCCATCAACATTCTCATATTCGGAGGGGCCAAAGTGAACAAGAAGTCCTCTTTTAAACTGCTCCCAAGAAGGAATTCCGTGGCAAGTTTCGTACTAATCATACCACTGGATTGCATCTCTATCGAGCTGGATTGAGGCCACTTCTACCTTGGATTCTTTTGGGGTTCTGTGAAAATGAAAAATTTTTCCGCCCTAGAGATCCAACTGGTCGGATCCCCATCTTTCCATCGTGGAAATTCTACCCTGATGTATGGGTAGTGTGTGTCACCATCCTAGGGCCCTTTTCCTGTATCTCTCGATCTATTCAGCGTAGAACTTGAGCTCCCATCTTGTTGAAACCCGCTAATGTGCTCCAACAAACTCTTTTTGAAATCATGAAGAGTTTCTTGTAGCCGATTTTCAATTCTGGTTTCCAATGCTTCCATTTGTGCCTTCACTGAGTTATCGGCAACCCTTGCGTACGATTGCAAGTTGGTAATCCCCAGTTCTTATTTCTGATGTTTAGTCAAGGGCATCTGCAAAGTAGCTAGGCAGTAGCAGCGACGATGGTAACAGTCGGCAGCAGCAAGGGAACCCACACGACTATGGCGCGGTTGAAAACAAGGGTAGAGCAAGGTGAGTTGCTTGTGCTCTGTTTCAGTTACAGAGGATGCAGAGCAAGGTGGTGGAGCGGCGGTTGTCGCACGGTGGCCTGCAGCGGTGATGGGTTGGCTGGGCGACGACGACGCTCGAGGGGAAGATGACTGGAAACAAGGGCAGCAGTAGTGAGTTGCCCTGTTTCGGTCGCCATGAGGAGGGGGGCAACCGGCAGCTGTGGTTACGACCCGGGGGGGGGCGCACGGTGGCAGGGAAGTTAGGGCAGCGTCGCCGAGAGTATCAACGACGAAGGGGTGGTCCGCTGGCAGGGAGACTAGGCCAGTGGTCCTTCTCGCTCGAGCGAGATGGGGAAGCGAGGAGGAGAGGTCGCCAGTTGGGGGGGCAACGGCGGCATTGGTCGATCGGCCGGGAAGCAACGCAAGCAATGGAAAGGAGGCAGCAAGGGAGGGCGCGGCCTGCCGGAGAGTAGGGGCGGCGGTGGGGAAGAAGGGAAGCAGGGAACCCTTCTCGGTGGCCGTCGGGGTAACAACCCTTTTCTTTTTCCGTCGGGGTAACAACCCTTTTCTTTTCCTCTTTTTTTTTTTATGTTGCAGCGAGAACGCCAAGGATCGTCGCTCTGATACCAAATGATAAGACCCTAAAGTCTTATCGTAAAAAAAGAAGAAGAGAAAGGGATGATCACTTCGAGGGGATCGGCCTCCTAGGGTTTGTTAAAAGACAAAATAGTATTTTTCATAGATTCTCCAAAAAGAAGCAGTTACATCCCTATTTATAGAGTTCCGACTTTAGCTAAATTAAACAGACTTCATAAATACACAGAAAATAAAAGGAAAGCACAAAAAATAAAAGGAAAATTAAAATGATCCTAACAATTAAAAACAAAATCTCTAATTTCCCAAAGATGTGTTCATCGTCATGCAAAAATTGGTGCACAAAATCCGTAAAATAGAAAACTACATATATTAAAGATTGTGTTACTTATGGAGATCATATATCCTTGAATCCCTGTAGATTTCTAGGAGAGGGTGAGGAGGTCAAGTTTCCTCCTTTCTAGCGGTGATTCACACAATAGGGTTGCGACGATGCTCCTCAAAACTCCAAGCTTGCTATCTGAGGAGGAGAAGAGGAGGAGAATAGGAGAGGTAACCCAAAAAAGCTCTAGCCTCTGAACCATTGGTTCTCTCCTATTTATAGAGGTCCCCTATTAACTTAACCCTAATGGATCCTATCTTATTGGGTATTGGATCTCCATCCAACTACCCAAGCCTCTTACATTAGTGGATCTCTATCCAATAATCTTTTATTGACTCTTATTGGATTTCATCCATAGGATCCAATAATTTAGGGGCTTATTAGATATCCAATAAGATAGGGGCTCCGGCGGATATCTCATATCCAAACCTCTACTCATCGTAACGCCTACCATATGTGTGTGATTCTCTAGGCTCAATATCAAGCTGGCCATGAGTCATACCTATCAGAACTCCTTCTAGCTTAGTGAATTATTATCTTCATAATAATTCACTTGACTCATCGACTACTGATGTACTAGGCCACTATACCGTAGTCCCAAGATGATATAAGAAAATTCAATTTATTGGACTTGTTTGTCCTCAGTTACCATGCACTTATAGTTCCTTATCCATCTAATATCCCAAAGACCGTATATCGGACATGATGCTGTCAGACCCATATGGTTTCTACTCGAGTCTCGCTCTAATCGGATTCTTCCGGAGAACTCTTTCTCTCTCAATCCGAATGACCCTAGTCAGGGATTTGTTTGAGCAAGAGCACATGAGATATTCCTCTCATGACACTGAGAGTGAATGATCATCTATCGACACTCAATAGTACTCGTAAGGTTGACTACCACTCTCGATAACCAGTTGTACTAGATTTAAAACCTCCAGACCTATAAGTCTGGTATCAAAGAATGGAGCATTCACACAGGACATCCTTGGTGTCTTAAGTCTAAGGACCAGATACACCATTGGAACTATAGAATCACTATCTAACAATAAGGCATCATTAACTATCCAGCATTCCGTAAATGAATCAATTAGTGAACTCATTATCTAATTAGTACTTGTATTGTATCCTAGTGTCCCCACACATACAGCTATGAGACTAGCTGCATCCATCATATAGACAAGTATATAGTACACTAATCTGTTCGGTTATCTTGATGTCTCTTTCGAGTAACCTATGAACGGGATTATTTAAAATCTGTATTTAAAGGTGAATCAGTCTCATTATCGTGATCTCATCACGATCTGATTCCTATTGTACAGATCCATGGACATCACAATATATTTAAGCAATAGGCAATATAAAGTGATAAAATATCAAATAATAATAATAATAAGCAAAAAAATTGTGTGTCAAGTCACACGTGCTATTACTCACATCATTGGCTTGCAAGGCACCTATGACTAGTTATCTCTCACCTGACCTAAAGTCAATCACCTATGTGTCTGATCCCCATTAGACCCCTGTGACACTCAAAGACAATTTGAGACAACGGTTTTGTCAATGGATCTGCGATGTTATATTCGGATGGAACTCTTTCCACTACTACATCTCCTCGAGTCATGATCTCTCTGATCAGTTGGAACCTCCTTAGAACACTTCTGATGAGACCCAGGTTCTCTCATTTGAGCAATTGCCCCATTGTTGTTGCAATATAAGAGAATCGACTCCTTACTACTTGGCATGACTCCTAGATCTGTGATGTACTTCTTCATCTAGACTCCCTCCTTTGTTGCCTCTACTACAACAATGTACTCTACCTCTATGGTTTAGTCAATAGTAGTATCTTGCTTGGAACTCTTCCAGCATACTGCTCCTCCATTTAGGGTGTACATATACCCCAAATTCAACTTGCTATCATCGATATCGGATTGAAAACTCAAGTTTGTGTAGCCTTCAACCCTAAGGCTACTACTTCCATATACCAGTAAAAGATCCTTAGTCTTTCTCAAGTACTAAGGATACACTTTACTGTTTTCCAGTGCTCCAAGCCTGATCCACCTGATACCTGCTCGTGACACTCAAAGCATGTACTATATCAGGCCTAGTATATAGCTTGGCATATATGATAGACCATATTGTTGAGACATAGGGTATTCTATCCATGTTCGTCCTTTTTTCAAGAGTCGTTGGGGACATACTCCTAAAAAGCGATATCCCATGTCTCATTAGTATGAGACATCTCTTGAAATTTTTCATGTCAAACCTTTTGACAATGGTATCTATGCACCTAGATTGGAATAAGCCAAGCATCCTCTTGAATATATCTATATAGATCCGAATCACTAAGATATAGGATGCTTCCCCTAAGTCCCTCATGGAGAAGTGCCTAGATAACCAAGTCTTTACTTTGGATAGCATTCTTACATCATTCCCAATGATCAAGATGCCATCCACATATAACACCAAAAAGGTGATAGCACTCCCACTTACCTTCCTATACACACAAGGCTCATCTTTGTTCTTAACGAAGTCATAAGATTTGATTGCCTCATCAAATCTTATGTTCCAACTTCGGGAAGCTTGCTTTAGTCCATAAATGGACCTAAGCAACCTCCACACCTTATCTAAGCAGTTCTTGGACACAAATCCCTCAGGCTATATCATATACACCTTCTCCTCGAGGTTGCCATTGAGGAATATGATTTTTACTTCCATCTACCATATCTTATAGTTATAGTGTCCCGCAATAGCCAATAGAATTCAGATAAATTTCAGTATGATTACGGGTGAGAAGGTTTTGTCATAGTCAACACCTTATATTTGATAATATCCCTTAACTACTAGCCTTGCTTTATAGGTCTCTACATTTTTATTTGCTCCGATCTTCTTCTTGAAGATCCACTTGCAACCAATGGGTATAATACCCTTGGGTGCATCAACTATGTTTTAAACCTTATTGGAGTACATAGAATATAACTTAGAATTTATGGTTTCTTTCCACTTCTCGGAGTCTACACTTGTAATAGCCTCCTCGTAGGTCTAAGGATCAATATTCTCAACATCCTCTCCTCTAATATGTCTCACATATCTCTTAGGAGGATGGGATACTCTATCGGACCTATGTAAAGTCGAAACTTGTGTGCTAGGTACCTGAATAGACTTAGGTTGTGGAGTGATGCTTGAGCTAGGTTTTCCAACCTTGCTCAACTCTACCATATTGTCTCTAACAAGAATGTATTCCTTCTCAAGGAATACCGCTCTCTTAGCTACAAAGATCTTTTGGTCCTCGGGATAATAGAAATAATACCCACAAGTTTCCTTGGGGTATCCCATGAACTTGCATCACTCCGTCCTCGATTCCAATTTATCAGGGTTGTGTCTTTTAACATGGGCAGGGCAGTCCCAAATCTTAACAATCTTAAGATTGAGCTTTTTCCCTTTCCATATCTCATATGGTGTAGACACTCCCGATTTAGTTAGAACTCTGTTCAGAAGGTAAGCTACGGTCCCTAAGGCGTATCCCCAGAATGAGATGGGTAGGTCAGCGAAACTCATTATAGACCGCACCATGTCTAACAGGGCATAAGAGTTTGACAAATGGAGACTAATCATGAATGTACCTGAAGCTTTTCCAAGCTTCTGTTTCACCCTCTCTACAAGGTACTCTTTGTAGTTTCTCTTCTAGTGCTCATCTTTGCCACAATGGAAGCACTAGCCTTTATCATTTTTCAGGTTTTTCTTAACAACCTTTGCTTTACCCGGTTTACCTTTGCCCTTGCCCTTCATAATGGACTTTTCTGCTTTCCTTTTCTTTCTGGTCTCACCAGTATAGAGAATTGGCTTCTGTTTCTTGATAGTGCTCTTTGCCTCCCTTAATATATTGAAGACCTCAAGGAGAGTCACCATAAGGTTGTTCATATTAAAATTCATTATGAACTGTGAAAAGGAATTTGGTAGGGACTGAAGCACAAGATCCACACACAGGTTATCCTTTAGGACCATTTCTAGACCTTTGAGTTTCTTTATCCACTCAATTATCTTTAGGACATGGTTATGAACCGGTGTCCCCTCAGTCATCCTAGCGCGGAAGAGGCTCTTGGATATCTCATATCGCTGAGTCCTTCTCTGTTCCTCAAATAGTTTGTGGACATATAGGATAATGGATCTGACATCCATCTATTCATGCTGTCTTTGTAACTCAGGAGTCATGGAGTCCAACATATAACACTGAGCAAGAGTGAAATCATTCATATACTTCACGTAGTGAGCAATCTCATCCTCGCTTGCCCCTTTCTCGGGTGTAAGCATTATTGTATCATGGACGTACATAATTTTCTCTATCGTGAGAGCAATTCTCAAGTTGCAAAGCCAATCCATATAATTTAGACCAGTGAGGCAGTTGACATTAAGTATACTATGTAAGGGATTTGAAAGCGACATATTTATGAAAATAAAAATGCAGTAGAAGTAAATAACATGCAAATTTTGTAAAAAAATAAACAATTAAGATATGGACTTCTATCTTAATATGCTCACACTATTTTACTAGCGAGTCACGCGACACACTCAGCATGTGAAATGGAAGTCTCCGGTAGACTTCTAGTGGGGATCGGGATCCAATCAGCGTCTTAAATAACTTTTGTTAGGATCGAGTAGCACTAAGACGAGGGGGTGAATTAGTGCAGTGGAAGAAATCGTCGATTTGTAAAATATTTCATTCGTCAAAAATTGATTCGAAAAATACTTGACTTCCAAATGAAAGAACTAGCAATTATCTAAGAAAGTAATGACAATAATGAAAAGCAGAATGAAAATGAGCACACCGGAATTTATAGTGGTTCGGTCTTTGTGACCTACATCCACTTCTGATTCCTCCTCCGTCGAGGTCACCAGCATCCACTAATAGTCTTCCTTCAATAAGCGAAGACCAACCACCTCTTTACAATACTTTCTCCTTTTTAGGGGTTTAGGAGATAACCCTTACAAGCCTCACACCTCTCTTGAATGATCTCAACACACAGAAAGGGAGGAGGAGGACTTATTGCACTTTTATAATACTTTCAACACCCTAAAAATTTAAGATTATGTTCACACTTTCGTGCGCTTTCATGCAGAAAAGGGTGGGGTATTTATAAGCCCCAATAACTTCTGAATTGGAGCAAAAAAGTGTCACATCCCCGGATTTCGGGGTATTGGCGGTACTATAGCTTGCAGACTGACACTAGGCGGTACCACTGCCTGACAACATTTACTTCCGATGGTACCACCGCCCAGACCACCTAGGAGATTGTATCCCAAGTGGTGCCACCACTAGCTGTGACTTTAGATGCTGAATGGGCTTGTTCAACCAGCCTAATTCAGCCCTATTAAGGCCCAATTGGCCCCTAATTGAGTTAGTGAGATTACCTCCTAATCCTAACTCAACTTAAGGTCTAACTATAATAATTAAGACATTTAACAAAACATTCTTATTCCAGTACGTTAATTGTTCTTTTAGTGAGCTTCCGACGGACTTCCGACGATCTCTCGGCAATATTCCGATGGACTTCTGGCAAGCTCCTAGACTTCACGATAATCTTCTTGGCGAGTTCCGATGAGCTTCTTTGGCAAGATCTTAGACTTCTCGGTTAATTCTAGTAGAACTTCCAATGAATGTCCGGACTTCCGACGAACTCTCGAACTCCCAACGAAATCTCGATCTTGACTCCAACACAACATTTGCTTTATGTCTTACCACTATCGCAGTTAATCTTACACACTTTTCTCAACATATAGATTAGATCAAACACTAAGCCCAAAAGGTAGGCAACTCTTGCGGATCACAACTCCTTGTGATTCCTATCCTATTCGGCCTCTGAATCACTATAGTCTCAAGGGACTTGACCAACCATGATGTTTGGTTAAGTCAACACCATCGTTACAGGATAAGTCTGATTCGATGATATGCCCTCGAGAGACTCGACCATGCATATCATATCCTTAGGTCACCGATGACATTTCTATGTCGTAGGCAAGATAGCGAATCATGATATAGGTGAGTCTCGAGGGACTCGACCAACTCAACCTACATCGAGAATCAGTCCCTACTTATAACGATGGAAGGCCACGTAGGTTAATCTAATTGCCCCACATTTACTAACTTAATATTATCGAGAGAGGGAATTTTTGATTTAGTCTCCTAATATGATATGTCACACACATACATATTTAATATATATCTACATCGCATATAAATATATATACATATCTAGTAGGTGTATAAGCAATCATACATCACATGAGCAATCATACCAGATGATCATGGACCATCGCCTAATATGATCAGGCTTGAGCTAGTGGGTCTAGTCACTCACATCAAGATCTATATGTGCAACGGTGCATCTCTATATCCTATGATTGTTCATCTCGTCCTCATCGGTTCCATCGGCATCTCGACACATCTCCATTCATCACGATCATCCATCTCGTGAGTCTCGCTATCACTTCCATGCTCCCGCTATGCCTCCTCATGTGATTACAACTTAATCAAAGGCACGTAGGCCCGATAATAAACGAGAAATAAAATGGAGGCTCGTAGGCTCCAATAATAATAATTACAAGTACACACATCACACGGTTAATGATCATTCGTCCACACATCATACATCACATGTAAATATTATTATGTAGGACTACTAGATAATAAGAATAATAATAAGAATAATAATAATAATAATAATAATAATAATAATAATAATAATAATAATAATAATAATAATAATAATAATTAAACTTTTAATTAATTAATATTTTTTTTGAAATCAGGTACATACAGGAAAATTTCTAAATTATGAGGGGTATTTTTATAATTTGGACAAAAGACAAATCCTAGAATTTCTCAAATTCCGAAGGGCAAAACTATCTTTTGCCCCAAAACCCTAACCCTCCCCATCCTTGCTGCTTATTGCGGTTGCTGCCACCTTGCCGATTGTGGCCCTCTACGGTGGGAGGCAGGGGCGCTGCCCCTACCTGCAGGTGGGCGTCCACACGGGCGAGCACCCCTACAGGTGGCGCTGTGCCCGCGGGTGCATTGCTCACAGGTGTCGTGCTTGCGGGTGGCACCCTTTCTTGCGAGAACTATGTCACCCTTAAGGGCAAGTTACCCGTGGGTGGCACCGCCCTTGTGGACGCTGTGCCCGTGGGTGGGGCACCCGTGAGTTGCCAACCCCCCCTCTGGCCATAGGCTTGCTACAAGCAAGCCGCCGACTAGTTGTTGTAGGTATAGTGCCTACGCGTGCGCCGGCGTTGTGTTGCCTACCTATGGCCACCGCCCTTATGGCTACCAGTACAAGCGGTTGCACGAACGTAGTTGCTGCCCTTTTTCACTTTTGCATCAACGATTTTGACATCAAAAACTTCTCTAAAGCATAACACACACAGTTCAAAACTAATCTTTCGCACGAACAATCTTGTTCTGATACTATTGTTGGGAAATCTAGGGGGCGACATCAATTTCCCAAAGTTGTGTTCGTCGTCATGCGAAGATTATTGTACAAAATTTATAAAATAGAAAACTATGTATATTAAAGATTATGTTACCTAGAGAGATCGTATATCCATGAATCCCTGTAGATCTCTAGGAGAGGGTGAAGGAGTGTCCTCTTTAACAGTAATCCACAATGCTCCTTAAAACTCCAAGCCTGCTATCTGAGAAGGAGAAGAGGGGAGAGAATAGAAGAGGCAACCCAAAAAAGCTCTAGCCTATAAATCATTGGTTCCCTCTTATTGACAGAGGTCCCTTGTCAACTTAACCATAATGGATCCTACCCGATTGGGTATTGGATCACCATCTAACTACCCAACTCTCTTAAATTAGTGGATCTCTATCCAATAATCTCTCATTGGCTTTTATTGAATCTTATCCATAGGATCCAATAATTTAGGGGCTTATTGGATATCCAATAAGAAAGGGGCTCCGACAGATATCTCATATCCGAACCTCTACTCATCGCAATGCATACTATATATGTGTGACCCTCTAGTTCCAATATCGAGCTGGCCATGAGTCATACTTGTCAGAACTCCTTCTGACTCAGTAAATTATTATCTCCATAATAATTCACTCGACTCATTGACTACGGACGTATTAGGCCACTACGCCACAATCTTTAAACGATACAGGAGAATCCAATCCATTGAACATATTTGTCCTCAGTTACCATGTACTTAGAGTCTCTCATCCATATAATATCCTAAAGACTATATACCGGGTATAGTGCTGTTAGACCCATACGGTTTCTACTTGAGTATCGCTCTAATCGGATTCTCCCAAAAAACTCTTTCTCTCTAAATTTGAGTGACCATGGCCAGAGATTTGTCTGAGCAAGAATACATGAGATATTTCTCTTATGATACCAAGAGTGGATGATCCTCTATCGACACTCAACAATCTTCGTAAAGTTAGCTGCCACTCTCAATGATCGGCTGCACTAGATCTGGAATCTCCAAACCTATAAGTCTGGTATCAAAGAATGGAGTACTCATACCGAATATCCTTGGTGTTTCAAGTCTAAGGACCAAATATACCACTGGGACTATGGAATCGCTGTTTGATAATAAGGCATCATCAACCATCCAACATTCTATAAGCGGATCAATCAGTGAACTCATTCTCCAATGAACACCTGTATTGTATCCCTAGTGTCCCCACACATGCTAGCTATATCCATCATATGGATGGGTATACAGCACACTAGTTTGTCCGGTTATCTCGATGTTCCTCTCGAGTAACCTATGACCAGGATTATTTAGGATTCGTATTTAAAGGCGAATCATTCTCATTATCGTGATCTCATCATGATCCGATTCTCATTGCATAGATCCATGGAAATCACAATATATTCAAGCAACAGACAATATAAAGTGATAAAATATCAAATAATAATAATAAGTAGAAAGACTGTGTGTCAAGTCACATGTGTCATCACTCACGTGATTGGCTTGTAGGGCACCTATGACTAGCAATCTACATATCCTAAACTGGGGTTGTTAGTGAAAGAGGAGAGGGAGAAAGAAGTATAGGATGTGGTAGCCAAAAAAGCTCTAGTCTACGGCTATTTGGTTCTCTCCTATTTATAGAGGTTTCTATAAACATACCCTAATGGATCTTGCCTTATTGGTGTTAGTCATAGGTGCCCTACAAGCCAAACACGTGAGTAATGACACGTGACATGGTACGTAATATTTTTATTTATTATTATTATAATATTTTTTCACTTTATATTGCTTATTGCATATATATTATGATGTCCATTGATCTGTACACTAGGAATCAGATCGTGATGAGATCATGATAATAAGACCGATTCACCTTTAAACACAGAGCCTAAATAATCCCGGTCATAGGTTACTCGAGAGGGACAACTAGATAATCGGACAGACTAGTGTACTATATACCCGTCCATATGATGGAAGCAGTTGGTCTCATAATTGCTTGTGTGGGGACACTAGAGATATAATGCAGGTGCTAATTAGAGAATGAGCTCATTGATTGATCCGTTTATAGAATATTGGATGGTTGATAAGATCTCATTGTTAGACAATAATTTCATCGTCTTAGTGGTGTATCTGGTCTTTCAACTTGAAATACCAAGGATGTCCTGTATAAGTACTCCACTCTTTGATACTGGATTTATAAGTCTAAAAGTTTCAAATCTAATACAGTTGGTTATCAGGACTAGTAGCTAACCTTACGAAAGCTATTGAGTATTGATAGAGAATCATCCACTCTCGATATAATAAGAGGAATATCTTATGTATTTTTGCTCAAACAAATCCTTGGCTAGGGTCAGTCGGATTTATTGAATCTCGGATTTTGATGATAAAACCAATTGATAGAGTTTATGATTTGATCTACATTTTCAGTGATGCAGGAAGCTTCGATCAGGGAGAGATAATTAAAGTAGGAAGAATCATGTTGGGTCGGAGTAAAACATGTCAAAAGTTTGGACGTCGAGCCGGAGGATTGGTCGACGTATCGGCAAAAGGCTTTGGGCCATGAGTTCAGGCATTGGACCAAGATGAGTAAAAATTGCACTAAGGAAATCAGAGTTACGGAGGTCAACTAACTGATTGGGGCAATAGACCGCAAGAAAGGATGATGCGCCGAAGAATCAGACGAAGCGTCGATGAACTAATGACATGCCGGACAACATGATTCAAGCTTTGTAATAATTATCTAGATCAAAGTAGGTTTTATTTGTACAAGATTAACTATGATGGTGATTAAGGCACAAAGCAAAATGAAGTCCTGGAGTCAAGAACGATACTTCGTTGGGAGTTCGAGAGTTCGTCGGAAGTTCGGACGTTCGTCAGAAGTTCTGTCGGAATTGACCGAAAAGTCCAGGAGCTTGCCGAAGAAGCTTGTTGGAACTCGCTAAGAAGATCGTCGTGAAGTCCAGGAGCTTGTTGAGAGTCTGTTGGAACATTATCGAGAGATCATCGGAAGTTTGTCGGAAGATCGCCGGAAGAAATCTAGACTTATCGGACTTGTTAGCTTAGTGTATGCCTTAAATTTCATAGTTAGCACATAATTGGGATTGAAATTGGGCTAACCCAATTAGGGGCCAGTTGAGCCTATGTATGGACTGTGTTGGGCCAAGTGAAAGGCCCAAACAGTGACCCAATAGGTGGCATCATCGTGGTATAGTCTTCGATACTATGTTAGGCGGTGGTACCGCTAGACTAGGCAGTGGTACTACCTAGTGTCAGCGTCAGGCGGTGGTTCCACCAGTTGGGTGGTGGTACCGTTATTATTATTATTATTATTATTATTATTATTATTATTATTATTATTATTATTATTATTATTATTATTATTATTATTATTATTATTATTATTATTATTATTATTATTATTATTATTATTATTATTATTATTATTATTATTATTATTATTATTATTATTATTATTATTATTATTATTATTATTATTATTATTATTATTATTATTATTATTATTATTATTATTATTATTATTATTATTATTATTATTATTATTATTATTATTATTATTATTATTATTATTATTATTATTATTATTATTATTATTATTATTATTATTATTATTATTATTATTATTATTATTATTATTATTATTATTATTATTATTATTATTATTATTATTATTATTATTATTATTATTATTATTATTATTATTATTATTATTATTATTATTATTATTATTATTATTATTATTATTATTATTATTATTATTATTATTATTATTATTATTATTATTATTATTATTATTATTATTATTATTATTATTATTATTATTATTATTATTATTATTATTATTATTATTATTATTATTATTATTATTATTATTATTATTATTATTATTATTATTATTATTATTATTATTATTATTATTATTATTATTATTATTATTATTATTATTATTATTATTATTATTATTATTATTATTATTATTATTATTATTATTATTATTATTATTATTATTATTATTATTATTATTATTATTATTATTATTATTATTATTATTATTATTATTATTATTATTATTATTATTATTATTATTATTATTATTATTATTATTATTATTATTATTATTATTATTATTATTATTATTATTATTATTATTATTATTATTATTATTATTATTATTATTATTATTATTATTATTATTATTATTATTATTATTATTATTATTATTATTATTATTATTATTATTATTATTATTATTATTATTATTATTATTATTAATATGTATGTATGTATGTATGTATGTATGTATGTATGTATGTATGTATGTATGTATGTATGTATGTATGTATGTATGTATGTATGTATGTATGTATGTATGTATGTATGTATGTATGTATGTATGTATGTATGTATGTATGTATGTATGTATGTATGTATGTATGTATGTATGTATGTATGTATGTATGTATGTATGTATGTATGTATGTATGTATGTATGTATGTATGTATGTATGTATGTATGTATGTATGTATGTATGTATGTATGTATGTATGTATGTATGTATGTATGTATGTATGTATGTATGTATGTATGTATGTATGTATGTATGTATGTATGTATGTATGTATGTATGTATGTATGTATGTATGTATGTATGTATGTATGTATGTATGTATGTATGTATGTATGTATGTATGTATGTATGTATGTATGTATGTATGTATGTATGTATGTATGTATGTATGTATGTATGTATGTATGTATGTATGTATGTATGTATGTATGTATGTATGTATGTATGTATGTATGTATGTATGTATGTATGTATGTATGTATGTATGTATGTATGTATGTATGTATGTATGTATGTATGTATGTATGTATGTATGTATGTATGTATGTATGTATGTATGTATGTATGTATGTATGTATGTATGTATGTATGTATGTATGTATGTATGTATGTATGTATGTATGTATGTATGTATGTATGTATGTATGTATGTATGTATGTATGTATGTATGTATGTATGTATGTATGTATGTATGTATGTATGTATGTATGTATGTATGTATGTATGTATGTATGTATGTATGTATGTATGTATGTATGTATGTATGTATGTATGTATGTATGTATGTATGTATGTATGTATGTATGTATGTATGTATGTATGTATGTATGTATGTATGTATGTATGTATGTATGTATGTATGTATGTATGTATGTATGTATGTATGTATGTATGTATGTATGTATGTATGTATGTATGTATGTATGTATGTATGTATGTATGTGGTGATTATTATTATTATTATTATTGAGGCTTGTAAGCCTCTATTTTTCTCGTTAATATCAGGCCTGCATGCCTATGATTTATTGTAATTACACGATGAGGTGTAACAGGAGCATGAAGGTGACAATGGGTCCCACGAGACCGAGACAGACGATCGTGACACATGAAGATGCGTCGAGATGCAGGACTAACACTAATGAGGATATGATAGACAATCACAGGCATGGAGATATGTTGTTGTACACATTGATCGTGATGTGAGTAATTGGGCCTACTAACTCGGGCTTGATCACATTATGATATGGTTCATAATCATTAGTGTGATTGCTTATGTGATGTGTGATTGACTATACACCTACTAGATAATATATATATTTGCATACGATAATATATATTAAATATGTATGTATGTATGTGACATGACATATTAGTAGACCAAATCAAAATCCCCTATATCGATAATATTAAGTCGGTAAACATGAGATAATTAGATTGACCCACATAGCCTTCCATCGTTATAGGGAGAAATCGATTCCCGACATAGGTTGAGTTGGTTGAGTCTCTCGAGGCTCACCTATACTGCAGTTCGATATCTTGCCTGTAACATAGAGATGTTACCGGTGACTTGAGAATGTGGTATGCTTGGTCGAGTCCCTCGAGGGCATATCATCGAATCATACTCATCTTATAATGATGGTGATGACTTAACTGAACATCATGGCTGGTTGAGTCCTTTGAGGTCATGGTGGTTCGGAGGCCAAACAGAATAGGAATCACAAAGAGTTATGATTAACAAGAGTTGCCTACCTTTTCGGGCTTAGCATGATTGGTCAAGTCCCTTGATGTTACGTTAAAATGTCGATTGAATCCCAATTCCAACTAGAGATCTACCGGGGGGTCTCCAATTCACATACCAGAGGGAGTTGTGTGTTTCGTGAGAAAATAGTAGGAGTAGATTAAGATAGAAGTCCTTATCTTGAGTTTTTATTTTTTACAAAATCTACATGTTATTTATTTCTATTACATATTTATTTTTAGAAAATATCGCTTTCAAATCTTTTACGTAGTATACTTGATATCAACCATTTCATTGGTCCAAATTACATGGATTGGCTCCACAACTTGAGAATCGTTCTTATGGCGGAGAAAATCATATATGTCATTGACATAATGATGCTTACACCCGAGAAAGGGGTAAGCGAGGATGAAATCGCTTGCTACATTAAGTACGTAGAAGACTCCACTCTTGCTAAGTGTTACATGTTGGGCTCCAAGACTCTCAAATTACAGAGACAACATGAAAATATGGATGCTAGATCTATTCTCCTATATATCCACAAATTTTTTAAAAAATAAGAAAGGACTCAATGATATGTTATATCCAAGAGTCTCTTCCGTGCTAGGATGACTAAGGGGACACTGGTTCAGAACCATGTCTTTAAGATGATTGAGTGGATAGAGAAACTCAGAGGTCTAGGAATTGTTCTAAAGGATAACCTATGTATGGATCTTGTGCTTCAGTCCCTACCAGATTCCTTTTCTCAATTCATCATGAATTTTAATATGAACAAGCTTGAGGTAACTCTCCCCGAGCTCCTTAATTTGTTAAGGGAGGCTAAGGGCACCATCAAGAAAGAGAAGCTAGTTCTCTGGTGAAACCAGAAAGAAAAGGAAGGCAAAGAAGTCCCTTAAGAATGGTAAGGGCAAGAGCAAACCGGGTAAAGCAAAGATTGCCAAGAAAGACTTAGTAAAGGACAAAGGCTAATGCTTACACTATAGCAAAGACGGGCATTGAAAGAGGAACTGCAAAGAGTACCTTACAAAGAAGGTGAAATAGAAGCTTAGAGAAGTTTCAGACACATTCATGATCAGTCTTCATTTGTCAGACTCTTATGATAACACATGGATATTGGATACCAATAGTGCATATCACATTTGCAATTCATTGCAGGTTCTAGCAAGACCTAGGAGATTTGCAAGAGGCGAGATAGACTTTAAGATGGGTAATGAAGCAAAAATTGCTACGGTGGCTATTAGCAAGGTCACCCTACATTTGCTTGGTGGAGCTACTATTGCATTAGATGCATGTTATTTTGTTCCTTCTATTATCAAAAATATTATTTTCATTTCATGTTTGATAGTTAGTGGATATAAATTAGTTTTTAAGAACAATAGTTATTCAATATTATTAAATAATAAGATCATCACGAGAGGAACATTGTATGATGATTTATTTATACTAGACACTACTCCACATATCATGAATGTAAGTATGTCCAAGAGGAAATGAGATAAGGTGAACAGTGCATACCTATGACATTGTAGGCTAGGTCATATTCATGAGGGAAGGATTCAAAAATTGTTGAAGGATGGATACCTACATTAATTCGACTATGAGTTATATTTGTGAGCCTTACCTTCGTGGAAACTTTACTAACTCTCTATTTAGTGGAACTAGAGAGAGAGCCACTGAGTTATTAGAACTCATATATAGTGATATATATGGTACCATGTTAACTCAGGCCATATGTGGTTATTCCTGCTTCATTACTTTCACTAACGATTTTTCTAGATATGGACATGTATACTTAATGAATTAAAAGTCCAAAGTCTTCGAGAAATTCATGAAATATAAGAATGAGGTAGAGAACTAGACTAAAAAGAGTATCAAGACTCTTTGATCACATCAAGGAGGTGAGTACTTGAGTACAGAGTTCACCCAGTTCCTCAAGAACAATAAGATTCTATTCCAATGGATACCTCTTTATATATCTCAGCTCAATGGTATATCCGAAAGAAGAAATCACACATTTTTAAATATGGTGCGGTCCATGATGAATTTCGTCGACCTACCCATCTTATTTTAGGGATACGCCCTATAGTTTGTGGCTTACCTTCTAAATAGAGTTCTAACTAAATTGGTAGTGTCTGCACTATATGAGATATGGAAAGGGAAGAAACATGATCATAATATTGTTAAGATTTGGGGCTGCTTTGCCAATGTTAAGAGACAATTTCGACAAGTTAGTATCCAAGACAGAGCGGTGCAAGTTTGTGGGATACCCCAAGGAAACTTGTGGGTATTATTTCTATCACCCCAAGGACCAAAAGTTCTTTGTAGCCAAGAGAGCAGTGTTCTTTGAGAAATAACACAATCTTGGTCGAGACAGAGAGAGCATGATAGAATTGAGTGAGGTTGGAGAACCTAACTCAATCACCATTTCGCAACCAAAGTCTGTTCAGATACCCAACATATAAGTTCTGACTTTACGTAGGTCTAGTAGAATACCACATCCTCCTGAGAGATATGTAAGGCATATCAATAGAGCAGAAGTTAAGAATATTGATCCTTAGACCTACGATGAGGCTATTACGAGTATAGACTTCGGGAAGTGGAAAGAAGCTATGAATTCTAAGATGGATTCCATATACTCCAACAAGGTTTGAAACCTAGTTGATGCACTTGAAGATATTGTACTCATTGTTTGCAAGTGGATCTTCAAGAAGAAGATCGGAATAGATGAAAGGGTGGAGACTTATAAAGTAAGGCTAGTGGCTAAGGAGTATCGTCAAAGGCAATGTGTTGACTATGATGAAATCTTCTCACCCGTAGCTATACTAAAATCCATCTAAATTCTTTTAACTATTGTAGCACACTATGATTATGAGATCTGATAGAGGCTTAGTTATCTAGACATTTCTTCATGAAAGACTTAGGGGAAGCATCATATATCTTGGGGATTCGGATCTATGGAGATAGATCCAAGAGGATGCTTAGTTTGTCCCAGTCTTAGTACATAGACATCATTGTCAAAAGGTTTGACATGAAAAATTCTAAGAGAGATCTCATACCGATGAGACATGAGATATCACTTTCTAAGAGTATCTCTCCAAAAACTCTTGAAGAAAGAGTAGACATAGATAGGATACCATATGCCTTAGCGATATGGTCTATCATGTATGCTATACTATATATCAGGCCTAATATAGCATATGCTCTGAGTGTCCCGAGCAAGTATCAGGCGATCTAGGCTTGGAGCATTGGAAAACAATAAAGTGTATCTTAAATACTTGAGAATGACTAAGGATCTTTTACTAGTATATGGAGGTAGTAACCTCAAGGTTGAGGGCTACATAGACTCGAGTTTTCAATCCAATATCGATGATAGCAAGTCTAATTCATGGTATATGTTCACCTTAAATGGAGGAGTAGTATGCTAGAAGAATTCTAAGCAAGATACTACTGTTGACTCAACCACAAATGCAGAGTATATTACTGCGGTAGAGGTAGCAAAGGAGGGAGTATGGATAAAGAATTCATCACAAGGAGTTATGTCAAGCAGCGAGAGTCGATTCCCTTATGTTGCGACAAATACATGGCGATTGTTCAAATGAGGGAACCTGGGTCTCATCAGAAGTGTTTTGAGGAGGTTATGAATAGATTCCACTTGATTAGAGAGATCATGGCCCAAGGAGATGTAGTAGTGGAAAGAGTTTCATCCGAAGATAAATCATAGATCCACTAATAAAGTTATTATCTCATATTGTCTTTGAGCATTATAGGGGTTTGATGAGGATCAAATACATAGGTAATTGACTTTAGGTCAAATTGGAAATTACTAGTCATAGGTGCCCTGCAAGCCATACATGTGAGTAATGGCACGTGTGACATAGTACATACTCTTTTTCTTATTATAATATATATATATATATATATATATATATATATATATATATATATATATATATATATATATATATATATATATATATATATATATATATATATATATATATATATATATATATATATATATATATATATATATATATATATATATATATATATATATATATATATATATATATATATATATATATATATATATATATATATATATATATATATATATATATATATATATATATATATATATATATATATATATATATATATATATATATATATATATATATATATATATATATATATATATATATATATATATATATATATATATATATATATATATATATATATATATATATATATATATATATATATATATATATATATATATATATATATATATATATATATATATATATATATATATATATATATATATATATATATATATATATATATATATATATATATATATATATATATATATATATATATATATATATATATATATATATATATATATATAGGAATTTATGCAATGGGAATCAGATCGTGATGAGATCATGATAATTATCGATTCACTTTTAAACACAAACCATAAATAATCTCAATCATAGGTTACTCAAGAGGGACATTGAGACAACCGGATAAACTGGTGTACTGTATATCTGTCTATATGATAGAGGTGGTTGATCTCATAGCTGCTTATGTGGGGACACTAGGGATATAATGTAGGTGCTCATTGGAGAATTAGTTCATTGATTGATATGCTTACAGAATGTTAAATAGTTGATAATACTTCATTGTCAAATAATGATTCCATCATTCTAATTGTGTATATGGTTCTCAGACTTGAGACACTAAGGATGTCCTATATGAGTAATCCACTCTTTGATATCAGACTTATAGGTCTAGAAGTTTTAGATATAGTACAACCAATTACGGGAGTGATTGTAACATCGCCCATTTTTAGAAATTTAGCAAATGCTTGTTTGTAAATATAAGGATTATTTAATAATTTTTTTATATTAAATAATATTATATTAAAAGTTTATGGATAGGGACCTAAGAGTAAATATTAGAAATTTGATATAATTTATGAAAGATTCAGATTTTAGTTTTAAAAAAATGATGGACATGTGTCACTAGCTAACCTAATAGTGCCACCTAAGTTTGTTCTATAGATGACACATAAGGCCCTTTCATGCACCAAACCAAATGTAATTAGATGAGAAACTAAAGGAAAGCTTAACTAAAGGAGGAAAGCTTGCTGTAGCTAATGTCGGTTTGAGAAGAGAAGGGAAGAAGAAGAAGCTTTGCTTGAGGTTTTGCATCAACTCCCCCCATTTGGGAATCAAACTTTTCTCAAGCAAGTATTCTAAGCCCCTCTCACAGTAATCCTAATCTCTGTTTTTATTTTAATTCTATAAAATTTGAAAGATTTTAGCTGAGAACTAGACATTTCTTTCGTTTTGATACAGTCATGAATCTATAATTTTTAGTTAATCTGACCTCTAAGCATTGTTTCAGACATAACTTTTAGTACTAAACTCAATTTAGGAAAAGTCTAATCCATTTGAAAGTAGACTCAATTTGATACTGAGATTGAATCATTTGGAGTTTAAATGCCTACTCAGACTTCTGTTTCAGTTAACCCTATAGAATCTGCAAAACAGGAACTGTAATTTTTGACCATTTGTTGATAAACTGCTTATAACTTTCTGTTGGGAACTCAGATTCATGCAAAGTATAATTTATTAGAAACTAGACTCAATATTCTTTCTTTTCCTACCTGATTTGAAATATTTGGAATACAATTGAATACTAAAACATTGGTTTTCATCGACCTTGTGGATTCAGTAAATTAGAGCTGATATTTTCAGACCTTTCACTCCGAAATTATTTGTAACTTCCTGTTTTAAACTCCAATTCATGCAAAATTTATTTATCTAAAACTATATTGACATATCTTTTGAATGACACCTATTTTGTACAAATTGAAGCATAATTAGTTATCCAAACAATTCATATAATGTGACTCTTAAATTCTGTCAGAATCAAGCTTTGATCGATTTTGCCTATTCTTGTTTCGTATCTTTGGAAATTGATTTGACCTAAAATCTTTACTTCAATTGAGCTTTATATTATTACTTCAAATTCTTATATACTTTTGTCCTACGCGTATTTGTGTACCTTGATATGTTATGTAAAGTTTATATTTGTATCATAATGTTTCATATAGGCATATGCATTCCATTGTTCCGCATGTGTTTTCAATATGTCCCAATTGTTAGGAAAGGGTTGGCACTAAGAGGGGAGGGGTGAATTAGTGCAGCGGTAAAAGTTACGACAGTTCAAAAAACCTTTGTATGATAAAAATCATTTTCGGAAGATAAACCGATTTCGAGAACTTAACTTGAAAGCATATGTAATGAATTGAAGGCAATAAGCACTTAAGGAGGTTTGTAGTAAGGTAATAGCAAGAATAAAATGCAAACTAGAGAACACGACAATTTATAGTGGTTCAGTCGTCGTGACCTACATCCACCCCTCCGATTCCTCTTCTGTCGAGGCCACCAGCATCCACTAACGGTCTTCTTTCAATAGGCGAAGACTAACCACCTTTTACACCCCTCTTCTCCTTTTACCAGGTTTAGGAGATAACCCTTACAAGCACTCACACTCCTCTCTAAACAGAACTCTAAGTTTAAGTTAGAGGAGGGAATTCACTTATGATCGTAATAGCGTTTTCTCTCTTTTAATCTCTCTGTGCTTGTATATTTTACCCATGGATGAGAGGGGTATTTATAGGCTTCAAGTGGATTCAAACTTGGAGCCTAAAAGCATCTCATCCTGGGTTTCCCGAGTGTGGGTGGTACCACCGCCCAGTGTCAGTCTAACACTGACACTACCTTAGGCGATACCACCATCTGACATAGTCTCGAAGACTATGCCATGACGGTGAGACTTCTTGGGGCACTATTTGGGCCTCTTATTGGGCCCAACACAGTTCTTACATGGGCCTAGCTGGCCCCTAATTGGGTTGGCCCAAATCCAAGTCCAATTATGTGCTAACAACGAAATCCTAAAACATTTGCTAAGCTAAACAAGTCCCTATGTCTATTCTTCCGGCGAGCTTCCAGCGAACTTCCGACGATCTCTATACAATGTTCTGGCGGACTCTCCACAAGCTCCTAGACTTCACGATGATCTTCTTGGCAAGTTCTGACAAACTTCTCTGGCAAGCTCTGAGACTTCTCGACTGGTTCCTCCAGAACTGCATACGAACGTCCGGACTTCCGACGAACTCTCAAACTCCCAACGTGATCTCGATCTTGACTCCGGGACTTTATTTGCTTCATGCTTTGCTATCGTAGTTAATCTTGCATATGTAAAATATACTTCGATCTAGACAATTAATAATAAGCATTAATCACGTTGTCCGGCATGTCATTGGTCCCTCGATGCTTTGTCCGATTCTTTGGCGCATCGTCCTCTCTTGCAGCCTATTGCCCAATTGGCTAGTTGACTTTGTAACTCCGATATCCTTGGCACAATATTTGCTCTTTTTGGCTCGATGCCTTCTGTCGATACGTCGACCGTTCCTGTCGGCGCTCGACGTCCAATCTTCTGACATGTTTTCCTCTGGCACAACATGATTTTCCTGCTATAATTGTCTCATCCTGATCAAAGTAGCTTGTGTCACTTAAAACGCAGATTAAAACATAAACATATATCGATTGATTTCATCATTAAAATATGGATTCAACAATCTCTCCCTTTTTATGATGACAACTAATCGATAACGGAGTAAACTTAACTCCGGAGTTTAAACAAACTCCCCTATCAATATGCCTTATTGATAGAAACTCTTGGATTCAAAAATTCAAGCAACATGTCATGATCAATCATATATGACTCAACAGACTTCTCCTCCTTTGTCATCAACAAAAAAGAGAAGTTCCAGTTCCAACTACCAAGTGTTTGAGACAAAAAGTTCAAATTGTTGCATGAAAAACATAATATCAAGTTTTATCATTATACAGCTAGCAAAAATTTAGCAAGTGCTATATCATATTAGAACATACAAGCTATCAAGTTTTAGATATGCAAGTTTACAACATCAAAATAGCACTTTTGCTTCTTTTGAGATAGCGACTTCTGTTGAATCTCGGATTTTGATGATGAAGTCAATTGTCATTTTTATCTAATCCATATGTTGAGATAAGTATGCAGGATTAACTACGAAAGCTTGAAGACATAAAGCGAGCCTACCGAATCAAGTTCGATGGGTGTTTGAGAGTCCGAAGATTCGTCGAGATGTTGCCGGAACCAATCGAGAAGAAATCGGGGACTTGTCGGAGTTTTCGGAAGTCCACCGAAGAGATCATCGAGGTTCGCATAGATCACGAGAAGGCTCGCTACTCGTTGATTTCGCCACAAGATCGGGAGCCAGCTGGGAGTCCGTCGAAGAAATCCAAGGGCGTATCGAAGTCCGTCGGAAGATCGCCGGAAAGCTCGCTGGAACAAGACTTGAAGTTCGCCGGTTAAAAACTTGCTTAGGGTATGTCTTTAGTTACATAGTTGAATGTATTAAGGTTAGGATTAAGAAATATCCTATATCTTGATTAGGGGCAACTGGGCCCAAATGAAACCTGGTTTGGGCCGGACTTAAAGCCCAACCATGACTAGCAAGGTCGGGCGGGGAACCGCCGTCTGGCAGTGGCACCGCCCAGCACCCGAGAGCCAGGCGTGGCACCGCCCAGTACATGTCAGTGTCAAAACTGACAGGCGTGGCACCGCTAGCTTCGGGAACAAAAGAGAATTCAAATTTTGGAGCCCAATTTGAATCCTCTTGAGGCCTATAAATACCCCTCAATCTCACAGAGAGAATACTTTTTGAGCACAAGTGATTGAGAGAATGTCTTAGAAAAGTCTAGCAATCCTTGTTTTTCAATTTGCTATGTTCACTCCTTCTTCTTGAAAATCTGTAAGGTGGAACTGCTTGTAAAGAGTTGTAAGAGGGGTATTACCCTTCCATTCAAGAGATTTGCTAGTGGAAGGTGGGAGCCTCGCGAAGAGGGCCTCGCAAGTGGATGTAGGTCATTTGACCGAACCACTTTAAAACGGTAATCTCTGGTTTGCATTCATTGTTCTATTCACATTACTGCAAACTTTCTTACTTGTTTATTTACTCATTACCTTAGCTGCTCTACTATACGAATACGCTTTCAAGTTAATTTTTACGTACAAAAGATTGATCAAAACTGACGTTCCTAAAGGAACCATGATCAAGTCTATGTAACATGATAAACAAGTTAGATTAGTTTTTTAGCCACCCAAAAGTAAATGGGTACCTAAAAATAATCCCTTCTTGTAGAAACATACACCATCACAAGCTAGGAGCAAAAGATGGTACCTTAATAGTGGATGCTCAAGGCATATGACCGGAGATCCATCCCAATTCTCCAAGCTCACTAGCATAGACGAAGGCTATGTCACCTTCGGAGACAACAACAAAGGCAAAATCATTGGCAAGGGAACCATAGGTAACAAATTAAACTTTTCTATTGATAATGTATTACTAGTTGATGGATTGAAACATAATCTCTTGAGTATTAGTCAATTATGCGATAAAGGTTATATCGTTAGATTTGAATCAAATGTGTGTATTATTGAAAAACCAAACAATAACATGACTATGATTGCATTAAAACAAAATAATGTCTACACCATCAATCTTGATGAACTAGGTAATGAAATGTGCCTCTCCACTTTAAAAGATGATGCTTGGCTTTGGCATAGGAGATTAGGCCATGCAAGCATGAAACTAATATCTAAGATCTCATCTAGAGGATTAGTACGAGGGATTCCAAATATGAAGTTTGTTAAGGACAAAATATGTGATGCGTGTCAACTAGGTAAATAAATAAAAACTAGTTTCAAACCAAAAAATCAAATTAGCACCACTAGACCATTACAATTGATCCATTTGGACTTATTTGGACCAATTGACACGACAAGTCTAGGAGGAAGCAAATACACTTTTGTGATTGTAGATGATTATACTAGATACACTTGGACCTATTTCTTGGCTCACAAAAGTGATTGTTTCAAATGTTTCTCTAAATTTTGTAAACTCACTCAAAACGAAAAAGGTTTCATGATTTCATCAATTCGGAGTGATCACGGTGGCGAATTTCAAAACCGTGATTTCCAAAATTTTTGTGAAGTTAATGGATATAACCACAACTTCTCTACTCCAAGAAACCCTCAACAAAATGGAGTAGTAGAAAGAAAAAATAGAAATCTACAAGAAATGGCAAGAACTATGTTGAATGAACATAGTCTACCCAAGTACTTTTGGGCTGAAGCCGTGAATACGGCTTGCTACATCATGAATAGGGTTCTAATAAGACCATCTCTATCAAAAACTCCCTATGAATTATGGAATAACAAAACACCAAATGTTTCTTATTTTAAAGTTTTCGGTTGTAAATGCTTTATTTTAAATGAAAAGGATGCCTTAGGAAAATTTGATGCTAAATCCGATGAAGGCATCTTTCTTGGTTACTCTTCCGTTTCTAAAGCTTTTCGTGTTTTAACAAAAGAACTTTAGTTATAGAAGAGTCTATTCATGTAATTTTTAATGAAATTTCTAAGTTAAAGAAAAATGATTTTGATGATGATATTGGTTTTGAAAATTTGGATTTAAAGGAACCCCCTCCTCAAAATAGCAACTTGGATGCATCTTCTTCCAAAATCTCCTTACCCAAGGAATGGAAGTATGTAGATGCTCATCCAAAAGAGCAAATTATAGGAGATACATCACAAGGGGTTCAAACTCGTTCTTCTTTCAAGAATTTTTGTGCTAATGCTGCCTTTCTCTCTCAAATCGAACCTAAATGCATTGACGAGGACTTGAAAGATGATTCTTGAGTCATTGCAATGCAAGAGGAATTGAATCAATTTGAGAGGAATGAGGTATGGAAGCTTGTTCCTAGACCTAGTGACCATTTAGTCATTGGTACTAAATGGGTCTTTAGAAACAAGCAAGACGAATGTGGTATCGTGGTTAGAAACAAGGCTAGATTAGTGGCCAAAGGTTTCAACCAAGAAGAAGGTATCGACTACGAAGAAACCTTCGCTCCTGTGGCAAGATTAGAAGCTATTAGGATGCTCCTTGCCTATGCCAGTAGTAATAATTTTAAATTATTTCAAATGGACGTCAAAAGTGCCTTCTTGAATGGTTTTATTTCGGAAGAAGTATATGTCGAACAACCTCCTGGATTTGAAAATTCTCTTCTTCCTAATCATGTATTCAAATTGACTAAGACTCTCTATGGTTTGAAACAAGCTCCTAGAGCTTGGTACGAAAGGCTTAGTTCCTTTCTTATTTTAAATAATTTTACCAAAGGCAAGGTTGATACTACATTGTTTATCAAACATTTTGAAAATAATTTTCTTATTGTGCAAATTTATGTTGATGATATTATTTTTGGTTCTTCGGATGAATCACTATGTGAATCATTTGCCAAAAATATGAGTCATGAATTTGAAATGAGTTTAATGGGTGAATTAACATTCTTTTTAGGATTACAAATCAAACAACTTAATGACGGTATATTTCTTAACCAATCTAAATATATATTAGAATTGTTAAAATGATTTAACATGGATAATTCAAAAGCAATAAACACTCCTATGAGTACTTCGACTAAGTTAGATATGGATGAAAACAACAAAAATTTCGATCAAAAAACGTATAGGGGAATGATAGGTAGTCTACTCTACCTCACCGCGACTAGACCAGATATTATGTTTAGTGTGGGACTTTGCGCTAGGTTTCAATCTAATCCTAAATTATCTCATCTCAAGAGTGTTAAAAGAATATTTAGATATCTTAAAGGAACTCCAAATTTAGGACTTTGGTATCCGAAATCAGAAAAATTCGATTTAATAGCTTATGCAGATGCTGATTTTGGCGGATGCAGGATAGATAGGAAAAGTACATCCGGAACATGCCAATTTTTAGGACATGCACTTGTTTCTTGGACTTCCAAGAAACAAAATTCAGTTGCACTATCTACGGCGGAAGCCGAATACATCGCTGCAAGTGCATGCTGTGCACAAATTGTTTGGATGAAAAATACATTAGAAGACTATGGAATTCACTTGAAAAACATTCCCATAAAATGTGATAATACAAGTGCCATATGTCTTACCAAAAATCCAATTCAGCACTCTAGAACTAAGCATATCGACGTTAGGCATCATTTCAAACGCGATCATGTCCTTGATAATAATGTTGTTCTAGAATTCATTGACACAAAGCATCAATTGGCAGACATATTTACAAAAGCCTTAAATGAAGACCAATTTGAATTTATTAGAAGGGAACTAGGCATGTTAAATTGTCCCTAAGAATGTACTTTCCGAAAAAATTTTCATCCTCTTTCCGTTCCTTAGTAGATTTGATCATTCTCTTTCAATTCCAAAAGAAATGTTTATCCTAACATCTCTGAAAAATAAAATAAAAAATTAAAAAATAAAAATAAAAACGGAAAAGGAATGAAATTTTTTTTTGCGGTAGCCAGCGGTGGCACCGCCAGAGCCAGCGGTGGCACCGCCAGAACCAGTGGTAGCACCGCCTGAGCGTTCGGTCGCTAGGCGGTGGCACCGCTCGGTTTGGCGGTGGCACCGCCCGAGAGCCCTTATTTATATCCTAAGGGTTAGGGCCGACGGTGACACCGCCCCCAACCCGTGGGAATCTGCCTCAACCCTCCCCCAACCTCTCTAAAGCCTCATTCCAACATTTAGAAGCCTTGGAAAGGGATTTTTGTTGGTCCAAGCTCTCCATCTTTCAAGAAATTTTCCATAAGGTAAAACTTGAAATTTTCTTCTTCCTCTTTTCATTATTTTTCCTACCCTTTACAGTTTCATATTTTTGATCCATCATCTTGTCTAGATAATGGCTCCTAAGAGATCAAAAGGGAAAAGGATTGTAGGAGATTCATATAACCAAAATCTTTTTCAATCTAAAGAAGTAGCACTTAAATTTCTAAATTTCGAAACAAGAACTATACATAAGGGTAAACACGTTGATCTAAATGAACTAGGAAACCTTGAACCCATTAGGTGGTTTGCACATTTAGATGCCTTACCTCTCCTACAAATCAATGAACCAATTTATCCTAGGTTAGTTAGGCTATTTTATGCAAATTTGTGTGTGGACAACGAAAGCCTAAGTACTTACCTTTTAGGAACACAGATTAGAATCTTTGACAGCACTATTTGTGAATTAATTGGACTCACTGAAAAAGATAGGGGCTGTTATTTTAGAGGTAAATGGGATGTAAATGTAATCGGAGCAACTTACTTCGAAGCCGTAGAAACTATTTTTGCAAATCCGAACCTCGGCATACTACCCAAGAGTTGCGAACACTTACTACCCTTTAACTCTAAAATTCTTCATCACATCATAACAAGCATCATATTTCCTAAACAATTTCATTTTGATGAAATAAGTCAAATAGAGATGAGCACAATGTATTGGATTATGACCGGTCAACATAACTGCTTTGGATACTCAATCCGGCAACACATGAAGGATATTATAGTTAGAGACGGTATGTTATCATATGGGGGGTTAATCACAAGACTTATACTTGCCCATGACATTTGTATCCCACCCGATGAAGAGACAATTCAAAGTGATCGATATAACATCATCAACATAAATCTGTTGAAAAGACTTAGGTGCACTTTTAGCAACGGTGTATGGGTGAGGCAACCTAGAAGGACTGATCCAATTCCCCCACCAGTAGAACACCCTGAAACACCAATTCTTAAGGGAAATGAATCTCCTCCTCCTAGTCCCTTTGGCGCAGCACCTTCAGCTCCTGCTTCCTCCTCTGAAGAACTCATTTTGGCAGAATTGTATCAGATCAAATCACAACAAGACCAACTCAAAACACAGCAAGAGCAGATTCAAACTCAGCAATTTGAAATTTTGCAGGAACTACGGCAAATGAATCAAAAAATAGATGTCCTGTATCAGCACTATGCATTTCCTCCTAAAGATTAATCGATATATCTTTTATATTGACATCCGATCTTTGTCATCTTCTTTCCTTGAATGACATGTTGAACCTTCTTTTGCAATGTATTTTGAATGATGTTAAACCTTCTTTTGTGATGTATTTTGAATGAAAGATGATGTTGAATTCCTTTGCCTTAACAATCACAAATTATATGCTTAAAGACGCTCTCCTTTTTGTTGATGACAAAGGGGGAGAAATATGGTAAATTGATAATTGCTATGCTATGATTGCCATATTTTCACTATGAAATATTTGCATTATATGTTGATATCTAGCAATGATCACTATCATTCACGTTTGAAATATAAAACTGAAAATGGTTGTCAAGTCATTGATAATTGCTATGCTATGATTGCCATATTTTCACTATGAAATGTTTGCATTATATGTTGATATCTAGCAATGATCACTATATTCACGTTTGAAATATAAAACTTGAATGGACTTGAAAAATGGTTGTCAAGTCATTGATAATTGCTATGCTATGATTGCCATATTTTCACTATGAAATGTTTGCATTATATGTTGATATCTAGCAATGATCACTATTATTCACGTTTGAAATATAAAACTTGAAAATGGTTGTCAAGTCTTGACATCATTTCAGAAAGATACATCATGATAGGGAATCATGATGGGAGTATTGATAAGGTTTGACTTATCAATATGTCTCTTGAATTCAAAGGCTTTGAATTCAAGAATGACTTATCTCAAGTATGGCATATAGATAGGGGGAGTTAATATTAACTCCATTATCAATTGATTGTCATCATCAAAAAGGGGGAGATTGTTGAATCTCGGATTTTGATGATGAAGTCAATTGTCATGTTTTATCTAATCCATATGTTGAGATAAGTATGCAGGATTAACTACGAAAGCTTGAAGACATAAAGCGAGCCTATCGGAATCAAGTTCGATGGGTGTTTGAGAGTCCGAAGATTCGTCGGAGATGCTGCCGGAACCAATCGAGAAGAAATCGGGGACTTGTCGGAGTTTTCGGAAGTCCGCCGAAGAGATCATCGGAGGTTCGCAGAGATCACCGAGAAGTCTCGGCTACTCGTTGATTTCGCCACAAGATCGGGAGCCAGCTGAGAGTCCGTCGGAAGAAATCTAAGGGCGTATCGGAAGTCCGTCGGAAGATCGCCGGAAAGCTCGCCGGAACAAGACTTGAAGTTCGCCGGTTAAAAACTTGCTTAGGAGTATGTCTTTAGTTACGTAGTTTGAATGTAATTAAGGTTAGGATTAAGAAATAATCCTATATCTTGATTAGGGGCCAACTGGGCCCAAAATGAAACCTGGTTTGGGCCGGACTTAAAGCTCAACCAGTGACTAGCAAGGTCGGGCGGTGGCACCGCCCAGCACCCGAGAGCCAGGCGATGGCACCGCCGGTCTGGGCGGTGGCACCGCCCAGCACCCGAGAGCTAGGCGGTGGCACCGCTGGACTGGGCGGTGGCACCGCCCAGTACACTGTCAGTGTCAAAACTGACAGGCGGTGGCACCGCTAGCTTCAGGAACATAAGAGAATTCAAATTTTTGGAGCCCAAATTTGAATCCTCTTGAGGCCTATAAATACCCCTCAATTCTCAACAGAGAGAACAACTTTTTGAGCAGTAAGTGATCGAGAGAAAGGTCTTAGAAAAGTCTTAGCAATCCTTGGTTTTCAATTTGCTAGTGTTCACCTCCTTCTTTCTTGAAAATCTGTAAGAGTGTGAACTGCTTGTAAAGAGTTGTAAGAGGGGTATTTACCCTTCCATTTCAAGAGATTTGTTAGTGGAAGGTGGGAGCCTCGTCGAAGAGGGGCCTCGCAAGTGGATGTAGGTCATTTGACCGAACCATTTTAAAAACGGCGTAATCTCTGGTTTGCATTTCATTGTTGCTATTCACATTATTGCAAACTTTCTTACTTGCTTTATTTACTCATTACCTTAGCTGCTCTACTATACGAATACGCTTTCAAGTTCAATTTTTACCGTACGAAAGATTGATCAAAACCGATGTTTTAATCCGCTGCACTAATTCACCCCCCCCCCCCTCTTAGTGCTCTTGATCCTAACAACTTCTACATCATGCAAGCTAGCAAATTAGAGATATTCAAGAAAGCAACACTTGCTTCTTGAAATATGCAAGTTGCAAGCTAGCGATTTTTGCTTCCTTTGCAATGTTTAAGCTAGTAATTTTGCTTCCGTTGCAAAGTACAAGTTAGCATGTTTTGCATCTTGAGATAGGCAAGATAGCATTTTTGCTTTCTTTTTAGATTAGCAAGCTAGCAAGTTTGCCTCTTTTCGAATTGTGCATGCTAGCAAATTTTATCTCCCCTATTGTCATTGTCAAAAAGAAGGGAAGACCCTTTATATTAATTTTCAGATTATGACAAAGGTAAGTATCAATCTTATTTGTGCATTATTATATATTCAAATTAAAACATATACAATTTCAAAACCTTATATTTCATTTTTCATGCACGATACCGAAAAATAAATAAATCATCATTATAAGCATATCATACATGATACTAAAGCATTCATAATACATCATTTTGGCAACAAATCATAGCATTTTAAATCATGATGGTATATAAATATCAAATTACATTACATCCTATATTTCATGCATAATTTTTATTTCATCACATTCATTTCATCTCATCAATAAAAATTAATTGGGTGATGGATACAAGGAGTTATACAAAAATAAATCATATCATGAGAGATAGATCATATAAATACCAAAAGACATGATTCATATATTAAATCTCCTTTTAAATAAAATAATAATAAGAATCGTAGGAGAATGATTACTGAAAAATCTTAATTCATAATAAATCTTAATTTGTAAATATCAAGGAATCAAGAATATGATTTGGATAAAAATTTATTCAAATTTAAATCATCAAAATCATTTTCAAAGTCTAAGAGATTCGTAAAAATGATACAAATGGATTCATCAAAATCAATAAGATAGAGGAAAAATAATTTTCAAGAAAAATATTTTCTTCTTTTTAGTTATCTCAATTCATATGATTTTATTTCATTTATGCCGAATAAAAATATGTATCATTTTTAAAACCGAAAGTGCAAGATTTATTATAACAAAGATTAAGAAGGCACTTTCATTATGGTAAAAATCGATAATCTATAAATCGCAAGATTCATCATGAATTATAAAACCATTAAACATGATTTCAAATCAATATGCTCAAGATTTTATATGAAAACATACATCATAGTTTAAAACTGAAAAGACCATGTTCATTAACGTAAAAATCGATGATCCATAAATCTCAAAAATCATCATGCATCATTTCAAAAGATAAACTCATTAAGCATGATCATTATGCATTAAATTATCAAGCATGATTTAATAATTTCAATCAAAATTATTTTGTTTGTTTATCATAAAACATGTAATTTTTATGATTATTTTCAAAATTACTAGCATGATCCTAATTTGTTAGCATTTTCATTATATTATTTAAACATGTAATTTTTAAGAAAATTAATTCTAAACTAAATTAAAAATAACTCATGAAAAATATCATGTAATTTTGAAATAAATTAAAGACATTTTGATTACCTCATTGTCGAATGTCGTTAAGGCATAGTTTGCCACATCGCTTTTGTTGGTTTGCTCCTCATCTTCGGATGAGCTTGATTCGTCCCAAAGTTCTTCCTTTTTCTTGCGTTCATAGCAAGTAGTTTCGTTCTTTTTAAGTTTATTTTTGTTCTTCAATTCTTGTGTCATAAACTTTTTAAATTTCATAGTGAGTTCAAGTTCACCATCACTTGAGCTTATGCTCGAGTGGTTTTCAATTGTTCTATGTCCCAAATCCTTCATGTTCTTTGGAAAGTGGTTCTCAAGTTCTTCACGTGCATTGCATGTTAATTCATAGGTCATCAAGGACCCTATTAGTTCTTCAAGAGGGAAATAGTTTAAGTTTTTTGATTCTTGAATAGCGGTTACTTTTGAATCCTAAGTTTTAGAGAGTGAGCGTAAAATCTTGTTAACGAGTTCAAAATTTGAAAAGTTTTTACCAAGAGCTTTTAAACTATTAATGACATCCGTAAAACCGGTGTACATGTCAACAACGATTTCGCTTGGTTTCATTTAAAAAAGTTAAAAATCATGTATTAAAAAATTAATTTTTGAATCTTTTAATCTACTTGTGCCTTCGTGAGTGGTTTCAAGAATATGCCAAATGTCGAAAGCCATTTCGCAAGTAGAAACCCAATTAAACTCATTTTTGTCTAAGGCGCAAAACAAAGCATTCATAGCCTTTGCATTTAGAAAAAATATCTTCTTCTCCAAATCATTCCAATGGTTCATTAGACAAGAAGAGATTCAAAGACCAAATTTGACTATATATCATAAATCGAGATTCAATGAAAGCAAGAAAACTCTCATTCGAGTTTTCCAATAAGTGTAGTTCGTCCCATTGAAAAAGGGAGGACGAATGAGAGAGTGACCTTCTTGAAAGCTGAAAAGAGCCATTTCTATTTAGGTGTTAAACCAAATTAGAAAACGAGGCTCTGATACCAATTGTTAGGAAAAGGTCGGCACTAAGAGGGGAGGTGAATTAGTGCAACGGTAAAAGTTACGTCAGTTCAAAAAACCTTCGTACGATAAAAACCATTTTTGGAAGATAAATCGATTTCAGAAACTTAACTTGAAAGCGTACGTAATGAATTAAAGGCAGTAAGCACTTAAGGGTTTTAGCGGTAAGGTAATAACAAGAATAAAATGCAAACCAGAGAACACAACAGTTTATAGAGGTTCGCTCGTCATGACCTACATTCACTCCTCTAATTCCTCTTCCGTCGAGGCCACCGGCATCCACTAACGGTCTTCCTTCAATAGGCGAAGTGTTAGAAAATCTTGGGGGGCAACATCGTATGTACAGCGGAAGAACAAGAAAATAATATCCCCAATTTTCCAAAAACATGTTCGTCATCGTGCGAAGATTGGTGCGTAAAAAATTCACGAAACAAACTGCGTATGAAATAGATTGTGTTACCTAGGGAGATCATATATCTCTGTTTCCTTGCAGATCTCTAGGAGAGGGTGAAGGAGGTCAAGCGTCCTCCTCTCTAGCAATGATCCACACAGTAGGGCTGCGATGACGCTTCTCAAAACTCCAGGCCTACTTTGAGGTGGAGAGGGAGAGGAGAATAGGAAAAGCAAGCAAAGCCTCTAGCCTATGAGGCTCTGAATCCCTCCTATTTATAGAGGTCCACTGTCAAACCCTAATGGATCCTCCCCTATTGGGTACTGGATCTGCATCCAATTACCCAAGCCTCTTAGATTAGTTGATTTCTATCTAATAATCTATCATGGGCTTTTATTGGATCTCATTCATAGGATCCAATAATTTAGGGACTTATTGGATATCCAATAGGATAGGGGCTCTGACGGATATCTCATATTCGAACCTCTACTCATCATAACGCCTACCATATGTGTGTTACCCTCTAGGCCCAATATCGAGCTGGTCGTGAGTCATACTTGTCAAAACTGCTTCTAGCTAAGTGAATTATTATCTCCATAATAATTCACTCGACTCATTGACTACGGACGTACTAGGCCACTACACCATAGTCTCCAAACGATACAGGAGAATCCAATCCATTGGACCCGTCTGTCCTTAGTTATCATGTACCTATAGTCCCTCATTCATCTAATATCCCAGAGATCGTATATCGAGCATAGTGCTGTCAGACCCATATGGTTTCTTCTCGAGTCTCGCTCTAATCGGATTCTCCTAGAGAACTCTTTCTCTCTCAATCCGAATGACCCTGGCCAGAGATTTGTCTGAACAAGAACACATGGGATATTTCTCTCACAATACCAAGAGTGGATGATCCTTTATCGACACTCAATAGCCCTCATAAGGTCGACTGTCACTCCCAATGACCAACTATCTAGATCTGGGACATCCAAACCTATAAGTCTAGTATTAAAGAGTGGAGCACTCATACAAGACATCCTTGGTGTCTCAAGTCTAAGGACCAGATACACCACTAGGATTACGAAATTGCTATCTGACAATAAGGCATCATCAACCATCCAGCATTCCGTAAGCAGATCAATCAGTGAACTCATTCTCCAATGAGCACATGTATTGTATCTCTAGTGTCCCCACATGAGCAACTATGAGACTAGCTGCATCCATCATATGGATAGGTATATAGCACACCAGTCTATCCGGTTATTACGATGTCCCTCTCGAGTAACCTATGACTAGGATTATTTAGGATCTGTGTTTAAAGGTGAATCGATCTCATTATCGTGATCTCATCATTATTTGATTCCCATTGCACAGATCCAAGGACATCACAATATATACATGCATATATGTAATAGTTAATATAAAGTGATAAATGCTAAAATATAATAAGCAAAAAGATTCTGTGTCAAGTCACACGTGCCATCACTCACGTGATTGGCTTATTGGGCACCTATGATTAGTAATCTCCCACTTGACTTAAAGCCAATCACCTATGTGTCTGATCTCTATTAGACCCCTATGACACTCAAGATAATCTGAGACAATGGCTTTGTCAGTGGATCTGCAATGTTATCTTCGGATGGAACTCTTTTCACTACTACATCTCCTCGGGTCATGATCTCTCTAATAAGTTGGAACCTCTTCAAAACACTTCTGATGAGACCCGGGTTTCCTTATTTGAGTAATCGCCCCGTAGTTGTCATAATATAAAGAATTGACTCCTTGCTACTTGGCCTGACTCCTAGATCTGTGATGAACTTCTTCATCCAGACTCCCTCCTTTGCTGCCTCTATTGCAGCAATGTACTCCGCCTCTACAGTCGAGTAAGCAATAGTATCTTGCTTGGAACTCTTTCAGCACACTGCTCCTCCATTCAAGGTGTACACATACCTCGAACTCGACTTGCTATCATCGATATCAGACTAAAAACTTGAGTTTGTATAGCCTTCAACCCTAAGGCTACTACCTCCATATACTAGTAAAAGATCCTTAGTCCTTCTCAAGTACTTAAGGATACACTTTATTGTTTTCTAGTGCTCCAAGCCTGGATCCGCCTGATACTTGCTCGTGACACTCAGAGCATGCACTATATCAGGCCTAGTACATAGCATGACATACATGATAGACACTATCGCTGAGGCATAAGGTATCATATCCATGTTCGTCCTTTCTTCAGGAGCCTTTGGGGACATACTCCTAGAAAGTGATATCCCATGTCTCATCGTTATAAGACATCTCTTGGAATTTTTCATGTCAAACCTTTTGACAATGGTTGCTATGTACCTAGACTGGGACAAGCTAAGCATCCTCTTGGATCTAGCTCTATAGATCCGAATCCCCAAGATATAGGATGCTTCCCCTAAGTCTTTCATGGAGAAGTGTTTAGATAACGAAGTCTTTACTGTGGATAGCATTCCTACATCATTCCTAATAATCAGGATGTCATCCACATATAATACCAAAAAGGTGATAGCGCTCCCACTTACCTTCCTATACACACAAGGCTTATCTTTATTCTTAACGAAGTCATAAGATCTGATTGTCTCATCAAATCTTATGTTCCAACTTTGGGAAGCTTGCTTTAGTCCATAAATGGATCTAAGCAACCTGCACACCTTATCTGGGTAATCCTTGGATACGAATCCCTCGGGTTGTATCATATACACCTCATCCTTGAGATTCCCATTGAGGAATACAATTTTCACATCCATCTGTCAGATCTCATAATCATAGTGTGCTGCAATAGCCAATAGAATTCATGGCTTCTTGCCACTTCCCGAAGTCTATACTCATAATAGCCTCCTTATAGGTTTGAGGATCAATATCCTCAACATCCTCTCCTCTAATATGTCCCACATATCTCTTAGGAGAATAAGATACTCTACCGGACATACGTAAAGTTGAAACTTGTATATTAGGTACCTGAACAGACTCGGGCTATAGAGTGGTGCTTGAGATAGGTTCTCCAACCTCGCTCAACTCTATCATGCTCCCACTATCTCCACCAAGAATTTGTTCCTTCTCAAGGAACACTGCTCTCTTGGCTATAAAGACCTTTTGATCCTCGAGATGATAGAAATAATACCCACTAGTTTTCTTAGGGTACCCCACGAACTTGCACCACTTTGTCCTCGATTCTAGCTTATCGGGGTTGTGTCTTTTAACGTGGGCAGGGCAGCCCCAAATCTTAACAATCTTAAGATTGGGCTTCTTCCCTTTTCATATCTCATATGGTATAGACACTACCGACTTAGTTGGAACTCTGTTCAGAAGGTAAGCTGCGGTCTCTAGGGCATATCCCCAGAATGAGATAGGTAGGTCAGCGAAACTCATCATGGACCGTACCATATCTAACAGTGTATGATTTCTCCTTTCAGAGACACCATTGAGCTGAGGTGTATAAGGAGGTATCCATTAGGATAATATCCCATGGTCTTTGAGGAACTGAGTAAACTCTATACTTAAGTACTCACCTCCTCGATTTGATCGAAGAGTCATAATATTCTTTCCAGTCTGGTTCTCTACTTCATTCTTATACTCTCTAAATTTCTCAAAGGCCTCGGACTTGTACTTTATTTAGTACACATATCCATACCTTGAGAAATCATTAGTAAATGTAATGAAGTAGGAGTAACCACCAATGGCATGAGTTGACATGGGTCCACATACATCACTATGTATGAGTTCTAGCAACTTAGTGGCTCTCTCTCTAGTTCCACTAAATGGAGAGTTGGTCAGTTTTCCACGAAGGCAATGCTCGCAAGTTGCATATGACTCATAGTCGAATGAATCTAGATATCCATCATTTAGCAACTTTTTCCTCATGGATGTGACCTAGCCTACAATGCCACAAGTATGCACTGTTCACCTCATCTCGTTTCCTCTTAAACACACTTACATTCATGATATATGAAGCAATATCTAGCATAAACAAACTATTATACAACATTTCTCTCGTCAATCTCCTTAACTTTGCTAGAATCTACAACAAATTGCAAATGTGATAAGCAATATTGGTATCCAATACCAATGCACTATCCCAAAAATCTGACAATTAGAGATTGATCATGAATGTACCTGAAACTTCTCCAAGCTTCTGTTTTGCCCTCTCTGTAAGGTACTCTTTGTAGTTCCTCTTCCAGTGCCCATCTTTACCACAGTGGAAGCATTGGCCTTTGTCCTTTGTTGGGTCTTTCTTAGTTACCTTTGCTTTACCTGGTCTGCCCTTGCCCTTGCCCTTCTTAAGGGATTTTTCTGCTTTCCTTTTCTTTCTGGTCTTACCAGTGTAGAGAACTGGCTTCTCTTTCTTAATAGTACTCTTTGTCTCCCTCAATAGATTGAGGAGCTCTGGGAGAGTCATCTTAAGCTTATTCATATTAAAATTTATTATAAACTGTGAAAAGGAATCTGGTAGGGATTGAAGCACAATGTCCATACACAAGTTATCCTCTAGAACCATTCCTAGACCTGTGAGTTTCTCTATCCACTCAATCATCTTTAGGACATAGTTCTAAACTAATGTCCTCTCAGTCATCCTAACGCGGAAGAGGCTCTTGGATATCTCATATCGCTGAGTCCTTCCCTGTTCCTCAAACAATTTATGGACATGTAGGAGAATGGATCTGGCATCCATCTTTTCATATTGTCTCTGTAACTCAGGAGTCATAGAGCCCAACATGTAGCACTGAGCAAGAGTGGAGTCATTAATGTACTTCACGTAGCGAGCGATCTCATCCTCGCTTGCCCCTTCCTCAGGTGTAGGCATCAATCACTGTATCAAAGACGTACGCGATTTTCTCCATCGTGAGAACAATTCTCAAGTTAGGCGGTTGACATCAAGCATGCTATGCTATGTAAGGGATTTGAATGCGACATTTTCTAAAATAAAGATGCAGCAAAAATGAATAACATGCAATTTTGCAAGAAATAAACAATAAAGATATAGGCTTCTATCTTAATATGCTCTCACTATTTTACTAGTGAGTCACACGACACCCTCAGCACATGAAACGGAAGTCTCCGACAGACTTCTAGTGGGGATCAAGATCCAATCAACGTCTTAGTGTAACCTCGAGGGACTCGACTAATCACACTAAGCCCAAAAGATAGGCAACTCTTGCCAATCACAACTCCTTGTGATTCTCGTCCTGTTCGGCCTCCGAATCACCATGGTCTCGAGCGACTCGACTAACCATGGTGCTCGGTTAAGTCAACACCATCGTTATAAGATGAGTCTGATTTGATGATATACCCTCGAGGGACTCGACTAAGTATACCATGTCCTCAGGTCACCAATGATATCTCTATGTCGTAAGCAAGATAGCGAATCACGATATAGGTGAGCCTCGAGAGACTCGACTAACTCAACCTACACCGGGAATTGGTTCCTACCTATACCATCTAATTGCCTCACGTTTACCGACTTAATATTATTGAGAGAGATGTTTCTATGATTTAGTCTCCTAATATGACATGTCACACATATATATATTTAATATATATCTACATCGCATGCAAATATATATACATATCTAGTATGTGTATAAGCAATCACACCAGATAATCATGGACCACAACCTAATGTGATCAGGCCCGAGCCAATAGGCCTAATCACTCACATCAAGATCTATGTGTGGAATGGTGCATTTCCATGCCCTATTATCATCTATCTCGTCCTCGTCGGTTCCATCGACATCTCGATGCATCTTCATGCATCGCGATCGTCCGTCTCGTGGGTCCCGCTATTGCGTCCACGCTCCCGCTACACCTACTCATGTGATTACAACTTAATCATAGGCACGCAAGCCTGACAATAAACGAGAAATATAATTGAGGCTCATAGACCCCAATAATAATAATCACAGGTACACACATCACATGGTCCATAATCATCCATCCACACATCAAACATCACATATATAAATTATTATCATGCAGGACTACTAGATAATAATAAAAAATAATAATCAACTAAACCTTTTAATTAATTAATATTTTTTTAAAATAGGGACGTAGGGAATTTTTGAATTCCTAGGGGTATTTTCATAATTTGGACAAAAGATAGAAACTGGAATTTCTTAAATTCCGAGGGGCAAAACTATCTTTTTGCCCAAAACCCTAAGCCTCTCTCCCTCTTCCCTACTACTGCTGTCGTCGCCATCCTATCGACGGCAGCATGTGCAACCGGGCTGGGGCGCCGCCCTTGTAAGTGGGCGCCCCCATGGGTAGCGCTACCCCCACGAGAGCAGTGGCCACAAGCATCACTGCCCTGCGGCGCCTTTGCCCTCGAGTCCAACACCCGCAGGTGCCGCCCTTGCGTGCCACCGTTGTAGGCGGCCTCCCTGCACGAAGATGGCAGCAAGCAGGCAGCCATCTTCGAGCGCAGCAAGGGCAGCAACAGTTGTTGCCCTTCCTCGTCTATTGCGTAAACAATTTAACATCAAAATTCTTCCTAAACACAACACACACTATTTAAAACCAATCATTCGCATGAACAACCTAGCTCTGATACCACTGTTGGGAAATCTTGGGGGGCGACATCGCATGCGCAGCGGAAGAACAAGAAAATAATATCCCTAATTTCCCAAAAAGATGTTCATCGTCATGCGAAGATTGGTGCGCAAAAAATCCACGAAACAAACTGTATATATAATAGATTGTGTTACCTAGGGAGATCGTATATCCCTGATTCCTTGCATATCTCTAGGAGAGGGTGAAGGAGGTCAAGCGTCCTCCTCTCTAATAGTGATCCACATAGCAGGGCTGTGATGACGCTCCTCAAAACCCTAGGCCTGCTCTAAGATGGAGAGAGAGAAGAGAATAAGAGAGGCAAGCAAAGGCTCGAGCCTGTGAGGCTCTGAATCCCTTTTATTTATAGAGGTCCCTGTCAAACCCTAATGGATCCAACCCTATTAGGTATTGGATCTGCATCCAATTACCCAAGCCTCTTAGATTAGTAGATCTCTATCCAATAATCTATCATGGGCTTTTATTGGATCTTATTCATATGATCCAATAATTCAGGGGCTTATTGAATATCCAATAAGATAGGGGCTCCGACGGATATCTCATATCCGAACCTCAACTCATCGCAACGCCTACCATATGTGTGTGACCCTCTAGGTCCAATATCGAGCTAGTTGTGAGTTATACCTATCAAAACTGCTTCTGACTCAGTGAATTATTATCTCCATAATAATTCACTCGACTCATCGACTACGGACGTACTAGGCCACTACGCCATAGTTCCCAGACGATACAAGGGAATCTAATCCAATAGACCTGTTTGTCCTCAGTTATCGTGTACCTATAGTCCCTCATCCATCTAATATCCTAAAAACCGTATATCGGGCATAGTGCTATCAAACCCATACGGTTTTTTCTCAAGTCTCGCTCTAATTGGATTCTCCCGGATTACTCTTTCTCTCTCAATCCGAATGACCATAGCTAGGGATTTGTTTGGGCAAGAACATATGGGATATTCCTCTCATGATGTTGAGAGTGGATGATCCTCTATCGACATTCAATAGCCCTCGTAAGGTCAACTGCCACTCTTAATGACCAGCTGTACTAGATCTGGGACATCCAAACCTATAAGTCTTGTATCAAAGAGTGGAGCACTCATATAGGACATCCTTGGTGTCTCAAGTCTAAGGACCAAATACACCACTAGGACTATGGAATCACTGTCTGACAATAAGGCATCATCAACCATCCAACATTCCGCAAACAGATCAATCAGTGAACTCATTCTCCAATGAGCACCAGTACTGTATCCATAGTGTCCCCACACGAGCAGCTATGAGACCAGCTGTATCCATCATATAGATGGGTATACAACACACAAGTCTATCCGGTTATCACGATGTACCTCTCGAGTAACCTATGACTATGATTATTTAGGATCTGTGTATAAAGGTAAATCGATCTCATTATCATGATCTCATCACGATCTGATTCCCATTGCATAGATCCAAGGACATCACAATATATATGCAAATATGTAATAGTTAATATAAAGTGATAAATGCCAAAATATAATAAGTAAAAAGATTCCGTGTCAGGTCATACGTGTCATTACTCACGTGATTGGCTTGTTGGGCACCTATGAGTAGCACGAAGACCAACCACCTTTTACACCCCTCTTCTCCTTTTACTAGGTTTAGGAGATAACCCTTACAAGCACTCACACTCCTCTCTAAATAGAACTCTAAGTTTAAGCTAGAGAAGGGAATTCACTTATGATCGCAACAACATTTTCTCTCTTTTAATCTCTCTGTACTTATATGTTTTACCCAGGGATGAGAGGGGTATTTATAGGCTTCAAGTGGATTCAATCTTGGAGCCTAAAAGCATCAAATCCCAAGTTTCTCGAGTGCAAGCGGTACCACCGCCCAGACTAGTGGTGCCATCACCTAGCACCCTATCAGGGGCGGTACCACCACCTAACATAGTCTCGAAAACTATGCCACGACGGTGAGACTTCTTAGAGTACTGTTTGGGCCTCTTATTGGGCCTAACACAATTCTTACATGGGCCTAGCTGGCCCCTAATTGGGTTAGCCCAATTACGTGCTAACTACAAAATCCTAAGACATTTGCTAAGCTAAACAAGTCCCTATGTCTATTCTTCTGGCGAGCTTCCGGCGAACTTCCGACGATCTCTCGACAATGTTCCGGCAGACTCTTGGCAAGCTCCTAGACTTCATGAAGATCTTCTTGGCGAGTTCCGATGAGCTTTTCTAGCAAGCTCCGAGACGAGTTCCGATGAGCTTTTCTAGCAAGCTCCGAGACTTCTCGGCTAGTTTCCTCCAGAACTTCCGATGAACGTCCGGACTTTCGACGAACTCTCGAACTCCCAACGTGATCACGATCTTAACTCCGGGACTTCATTTTGCTTCATGCCTTATTATCGTAGTTATCCTGCACATGTAAAATATACTTCGATCTAGACAATTAATACTAAGCATTAATCACATTGTCCGGCATGTCATTGGTCCCTCGACGCTTCGTCGGATTCTTCGGTGCATCATCCTCTCTTGCGGCCTATTACCTAATCGGCCAGTTGATTCCGTAACTCCGATATCCTTGGTGCAATATCCGCTCTTCTTGGCCCGATGCCCGAATCTACGACCCGATGCCTTTTGTCGATACGTCGACCGTTCCTCCGGCTCGATATCCAATCTTCTGACATGTTTTCCTCCGACACAACATAATTTTCCTGCTTTAATTGTCTCATCCTGATCAGAGCATCCTACATCACTCAAAACATAGATTAAAACATAAACACATATCGATTGGTTTCATCATCAAAATCTGAGATTCAACACCAATTTTATTGTTCACAGTAACCTTTTGTACTCTGGTGTTTGTGGGATAATGTGAACCTTTGCTAGAAATAGTAAAGGGATTATTTGAACCTTTGCCAGAAATGATAAAAGGATTATATGGACCTTTGCTAGAAATGGTAAAGGGTATATGGTTAGAGCTCGCGATGCTCTGCCGACCTTCATTCATACGTGGATGGATGACGCTCCCAAACGTGGGAGATTATGTTTGGGATCCCACTTCACCTTCTATCTGTTTGATATGATATCCAGAGCTTTGGTTATATTCTTTTATGTGTGCTTTGGATAAGAATGAAAAGTATGCAATGTCAAATGCAACGTTGAGCTTTTGTTTCATATTTGTTCTTTGATATGTTCCGAAATATTTCATTTGCTATTGATATGCTCCGAAATGTTTCATATGCTATTAATATCCGAAATGCTCTTTACCTCTTTGATATGCTTTGAAATATTCCATATGTCATAGATACGCTTCTTATGCCAATGATATGCTCCAATTAGCCCTTACTCCATTGTTATGAACAAAACATGCTTCGAATGAAATGACATTGTAACTCTGCATTCATCGAGTGGCTATCTTTGAACTCTTATATCTCTATCTTATATTTTGAAACCTTATTTATTCGAAATTGTCCTCTTTGCCACGGATATGTTAGTCACTTGCTGAGCTCTATGTGCTCACCCCGTTGCTATATAATTTTTTTAGGATAGCATGTCGCTCGCTAGAATGTTTAAATTGGGTTGAGATCGTGGAAAGCCAAAAGATTTTGGGGCAAATCTTTCATACTTGATAGGTTGATATTGTATAAGTTCCTTTTGTGTGTAATGAAATATCAACGATAACTCTAGATTGATGTATCTTGTAAATATTTGAAAAGTACCTCTCATATCGGGATTTTGGGAATGTTAAGTTTAAATTGTGTAATGATATAAACATGTGATACATGTTGGGTTTGTGATTATATAGATTCTCATGCTTATGGATTTATGATATGATTATGGTTTAGTTGAGTGGCTTTGGATTTTGTGAATCATTAAGTGATATGATGATATGATTATAAACTGCATAGGCTTTATGAAGTATGGTTTTATGGGTGTGAGTTTGACTGAATGTTTTTCAGTGTCCTCAAATGTGTGTCTGGATCCTAGATTGTTTGTTGAATTATAATATTATCAATTTTGAGTTAGGTTCACACCTCCTAAATGAGGATTAAATTCAAGGGGGGCGTGACAGAGATGGTATCAAAGCATGGTTTGAGAATCACTGAGATATTTGATATGTTTGATATGCACAATATATTGAGGTCTAGTAAACTATTATGATTAGTGAAATTTTTTTTTTGATGTCCTTTAGGAATCTAGGATGACGAGGACATTTAGTCCTCCTACTTCATTGGCTTCTGATTAATTAAAGAGGATGAAAGGGTTGATCGGGAATATTAAATTAGAGTAGCATAGTGGAAGCGTGGTAAACCTAATTCATTGGTGGCAGAATAGTAGCAGAATAATGGGTGATGTGAATGAAGAAGATATTTGATGTACGAAATTGTTTTAACGATCAGAAGATTTCTTTTGCCACCTTTGTATTAGAAGTAGAGGCTAAGCACTGGTGGAAAACAATAAAAATATAATTGGAAATGAATCAGAAAGTGATAACAAGAGGGTCAAGACATCTGGATTTGAAAATGAAAGTCATGACAAAAGACTCAATGATGTTGATGGCCTCAATCCAAGTGCAAAATTTTGATCTTATCTTTTCATCGAAGGAGGTATGATAAATTTAGATGACTAAATTTTTCTTTTGAGGAGGGGAGAGTGTAACATCCCCTATTTTTTTGAAAATTTAGCATATGCTTGTTTGTAAATATGAGGATTATTTAATAATTTTTCATATTAAATAATATTATATTAAAAGTTTATGGCTAGGGACCTAAGAGTAAATATTAGAAATTTGATATAGTTTATGAAAGATTAAGAATTTAGTTTTTAAAAAAATGATGGGCATGTGTCACTAGCTAACCTAATGGTGCCACATAAGTTTATTCTATAGATGACACATAAGGCCCTTTAAAAACTTGCCACCTTGCAAGCCCTATGTTAACCAAACCTAATATAATTAAAGGAGAAACTAAAGGAAAGCTTGTAGGGAAGAAAAAGAAGAAGAAGAAGCATTGCTTGAGGTTTTGCATTAACTCCCCCCATTTGGGAATCAAACTTTTCTAAGGCAAGTATTCTAACCCTATCTCACAGTAATTCTAATATCTGTTTTCATTTTAATTTTATAAAATTTAAAAAAATTCAGTTGAGAATCAGACATTTTTTTTGTTTTGATACAAAGCCATGAATATATAATTTTTAGGTAATCTTACCTCTAAGTATTGTTTCAGACATAACTTTTAGTACTAAACTTTGATTTAGGAAAAATCTAATTCATTTGAAAGTAGACTCAAAGTCCTTTATTTTGAAACTAAGATTCAATTATTTGGAGTTTAAATGCCTACTCAAACTTATATTTCATTTAACCCTATAGATTCTCAAAACAGGGATTGTAATTTTTGACCTTTTGTCAGTAAACTGCTTATAACTTTTTACGAGAACTCAAATTTATGCAAAGTATATTTATTGGAAACTAGACTCAATATTCTTTCTTTTTATACCTAATTTGAAATATTTGGAATACAATTGCATACTGAAACATTTGTATTCATCGACCTTGTGGATTTAGTAAAACAGAGCTAATATTTTCAGACCTTTCACTACGAAATTATTTGTAACTTCCTATTGTAAACTCCAATTCATGCAAAACTTATTTATCTAAAACTATATTGACACATCTTTCGAATGACACATATTTTGTATAAATTGGAGTATAATTGGTTATCCAAACAATTCATATAATGTGCCTTTTAAATTCTGTCAAAATCAAGCTTTGATCGATTTCGCTTATTCTTGTTTCGTATCTTTGGAAATTGATTTGAGCTAAAATCCTTACTTCAGTTGAGCTTTACATTATTGCTTTAAATTTATGTACACTCTTGTCCTATAAGTATTTGTATTCCTTGATATGTTATGTAAAGTTCATGTTTGTATCGTAATGTTTCGTATACGCACATGCATACCGTTATTCCGCATGTGTTTCCGATATGTCCCAATTTTATTATTCATAATACCCTTTTATACTCTAGTGTTTGTGGGATAATGTGAACCTTTGCTAGAAATAGTAAAGGGATTATTTGGACCTTTGCCAGAAATGGTAAAAGGATTATCTAGACCTTTACTAGAAATGGTAAAGGGTATATGCTTAAAGTCCACGATGCTCTGTCGGCCCCCTCTGGCTTCATCCAGACATGGATGGATGACGCTCCCAAATGTGGGAGATTATGTTTGGGATCCCACTTCACCTTCTATCTGTTTGATATGATATCCAAAGCTTTGGTTATATTCTTCTATATGTGCTTTGAATAAGAATAAAAAGTATGCAATGTCAAATGCAACATTAATCTTCTGTTTCGTATTTATTTTTTAATATGTTCTGAAATATTTCATTTGTTATTGATATGCTCCGAAATGTTTCATATGTCATTGATATCTGAAATGCTCCTTCTTCGATATGCTTTGAAATATTCGATATGTCATGGATCCGCTTCTTATGCCAATGATATGCTCCAATTAGCCCTTACTCCATTGTTATGAATAAAATATGCTTCGAATGAAATGATATTGTAACTCTGCATTCATCGAGTGGCTATCTTTGAACTCTTATATTTTTGCCTTATATTTTCAAACATTATTTGTTTGAAACCGTCCTCTTTGCCATAGATATGTTAGTCACTTGTTGAGCTCTATATGCTCACCCCGTTACTATATAAAATTTTCAGGATAGCTTATCGCTCACTAAAATGTTTAAATTGGACTGAGGTAGTGGAAAGCTAAAAGATTTTGGGGCAAATCTTTCATACTTGATAGGTTGATGTTGTATAAGTTCCTTCTGTGTAATAAAATATCAATGACAACTCTAGATTGATGTATCTTGTAAATATTTAAAAAGTACCTCTAATATCGAGATTTTGGGAATGTTAAGTTTAAATTATGTAATGATATAAACATGTGGTACATGTTGGGTTTGTGATTATATAGATTCTCATGCTTATGGATTTATGATGTGGTTATGGTTTAGTTGAGTGGCTTTGGATTTTGTGAATCATTAAGTAATATGATGGTATGATTATAAACTGCATAGGTTTTATGAATTGTGGTTTTATGGGTGTGAGTTTGACTGAATGTTTTTTAGTGTCCTCAAATATGTGTTTGGATCCTGGATTGTTTGTTGAATTATAATATTATCAAGTTTGAGTTAGGTTTATACCTCCTGAATGATGATTAAATTCGGGGGGGGGGCGTGATAGTGACAGCCAATCTTACGAGGGCTATTGTGTGTCGATAGAGGATCATCTGCTCTCGGTGTCATAAGAGGAATATCTCATGTTATACCTATTAGAACTTCTTCTAACTCAGTAAATTATTATTTCCATAATAATTCATTCGACTCATTGACTATGGGCATACTAAGCCACTACATTGTAGTCCCCAAATGATATAGAGGAATCAAATCCATTGGACTTATCTGTCCTTAATTATCATATATCTATATTCTTTTATCTATCTAATATCCTAGAAACCATATATCAGATATGGTGCTATTAGGCCTATATGGAATCTACTCGAGTCTTGCTCTAATCGGATTCTCCTGAAGTACTCTTTCTCTCTTAATCTGAATGACTATGATTAAGGATTTGCTTGAGTACGAATTTATAGGATATTCCTCTCATAATACCAAGAGCAAATGATCCTCTATCAATACTCAATTCCCTCGTAAGGTTAGTTGCCACTCTCAATGACTAGCTTTGCTAGATTTGGAACTTCCATACCTATAAGTCCGATATCAAAGAGTTAAGTACTTATACATGATATCCTAGGTGTCTCAAGTCTAAAGACCAGATACACAATTAGGACGACGGAATCAATGTCTGACAATAAGGTATCATTAACCATCGAACATTCCGTAAGCAGATCAATCAGTGAACTCATTATCTAATGAGCACCTGTATTGTATCCTTAGTGTCTCCACAAGAGCAGCTATGAGACAAACCACCTCTATCATATAGATGGGCATGTAGTACACCAGTTTGCTCGATTATCTCAATGTCCTTCTCAAGTAACCTATAACCAAGATTATTTAGAATTTTATGTTAAACGCGAATCGGACTCGTTATCGTGATCTTAACACGTTCCGATTCCCATTGCACAGATCCATAAAAATCAAATATATGTAACAAGCAACATAAAGTGAAAAATACCAATAAATAATAATAAGTAAAGATAGTGCGTAGTGTATCACATGTGTCATCACTCACGTGATTGGCTTGCAGGGCACCTATGATTGGCAATCTCCAACTTGACCTAAAGTCAATGACCTATGTGTCTGATCACCATCAAACCCTTGTGATGCTCAAAGACAATATGAGACAACGACTTTATTAGTGGACTTACGATGTTATCTTCGAATATAACTCTTTTCACTGCTACATCTCCATGAGCCACAATCTCTCTAATTAGGTGGAATCTTCTAAAAATGTGCTTAGACTTCTGATGAGACCTAGGTTCATTTGCATAAGCAATCGCCCCGTTATTATCATAATATAAGGGAATCAACTCCTTACTACCTAGCATGACTCTTAGATCTATAATAAATTTCTTCATCTAGAATCCCTCTTTTGATACTTCTATCATAGTAATATACTATGCCTCTATGGTCGAATGAGCAATAGTATCTTGTTTGAAACTTTTCCATTATACTGCTCTTCCATTCAGGGTAAACAGATACCCTATATTAGACTTGCTATCATCGACAATGAATTGGAAACTTGAGTCTGTATAGCCCTCAACCTTGAGCTACTTCCCCCATATACTAGTAAAAGATCCTTAGTCCTCCTCAAGTACTTAAGGATATACTTTATTACTTTTCAATATTCCAAATATGGATTCGCTTGATATTTTCTTGTAACACTTAGAGCATGTGCTATGTCAGGCCTAATACATAGCATAACATACATGATAAATCCTATCACTGAGGCATAGGGTATCCTATCCATGTCTGTCCTTTCTTTAAAAGTTTTTAGGGACATACTCCTATAAAGTGATATTCTGTCTTATTGGTATGAGACTTCTCTTGGAAATTTTCATGTCAAACCTTTTAATAATGGAACCTATGTACTTGGACTAAGACAAGTTAAGCATCATCTTGGATCTATCTCTATAGATCCGAACCCTCAAGATATATGATGCTTCCTCTAAGTCCTTTATGGAGAAGTGTCTAGGTAGTCAAGCTTTTACTATAGAGAGCATTCCTATATCATTCTCAATGATTAGGATGCCATCCACATATAGCACTAAGAAGGTGATAGCTCTCCCACTTACCTTCCTATATACACAAGGCTCATCTTCATTTTTAACGAAGTTATAAGATTTGATTGCCTCATCAAATCTTATGTTCCAACTTCTGGAAGCTTGCTTTAGTCCATAAATAGACTTAAGCAATATGCATACCTTATCTGGATTTTTTTTTAAACATAAATCCCTCACGTTGTATCATATATACCTCATCCTTAAGGTTGCAATTGAGGAATGTGGTTTTCACATCCATCTGCTAGATTTCATAATAATAGTATGCTATAATAGCCAATAGAATTCGGATGGATCTTAGCATAGCTACGAGTTGAAAGGTTTCATTATTATCATCACCTTGCCTTTGACGATACTTCTTAGTCATTAGCCTTGCTTTATAGATCTTCATATTTCTATCTATTTTGATCTTCTTCTTGAAGTTCCACTTGTGACCAATGGGCACGATACCCTCAGATGCATCAATTAGGTTCTAAAACTTATTGGAGTACATGAAATCCATCTTAAAATTCATGACTTCTTGTCACTTCTCGAAGTCTATGCTCATAATAGCCTCCTAATAGGTCTGAGGATTAATATCCTCAATATTCTCTCTGTTGTTATGTCCTATATATCTCTCAAGAGGATGAGATACTCTGCCAAACCTATATAAAGTCGGAACTTATGTGCTAGGTATCTGAACAGACTCAAGCTATGAAATAGTTCTTGAGCTAGGTTCTCCAACCTCACTCAACTCTTTCATACTCCCACTATCTCCACCAAGAATGTGTTCCTTCTCAAGGAACACTACCCTTTTATTTATAAAGACTTTTTGATCCTCAGGGTGATAAAAATAATACCCATAAGTTTACTTGGGGTATCTAACGAACTTGCACCATTTTATCCTCGATTCCAACTTGTCGGGGTTGTGTTTTTTAATGTAGGCAAGGCAGTCCCAAATCTTAATAACTTTATGATCAAGCTTCTTCTATTTTCATATCTCATATGGTATAAACACTACTAATTTAATTGGAATTCTGTTCAAAAAGTAAGTTGCGGACTTTAGGGCGTATCTCCAAAATGAGACGGGTAGGTCAACGAAACTCATCATGGACCATACTATGTCTAATAGCGTGTGATTCCTCCTTTTAGATACACCATTGAGCTGAGGTATATAAGAAGGTATTTATTAGGATAGAATCTTATGGTCCTTGAGGAACTATGTGAACTTTGTACTTAAGTACTCACCTTCTCGATCTAATCGAAGTCTTAATACTCTTTTCAGTTTGATTCTCTACTTTTTCTTATACTCCTTAAATTTTTCGAAGGCTTTGGATTTATACTTCATCAAGTATATGTATACGTATCTAGAGAAATCATTAGTAAAAGTAATGAAGTAGAAATAATCACCTATGACCTGAGTTGACATGGGACCTCATGTTGAATCTTGGATTTTGATGATGAAGTCAATTGTCATGTTTTATCTAATCCATATGTTGAGATAAGTATGCAGGAATAACTACGAAAGCTTGAAGACATAAAGCAAGTCTACCGGAATCAAGTTCGAAGAGTGTTTGAGAGTCCGAAGATTCGTCGGAGATGCTATCGAAACCAATCGAGAAGAAATCGGGGACTTGTCGGAGTTTTCCGAAGTCCGCCGAAGAGATCATCGGAGGTTCACAGAGATCACCGAGAAGGCTCGGCTACTCGCTGATTTTGCCACAAGATCGGGAGCCATCTGGGAGTCCATCAGAAGAAATCCAAGGGCGTATCGGAAGTCCACCGGAAGATCGCCGGAAAGCTCGCCGGAACAAGACTTGAAGTTCGCCGGTTAAAAACGGTCTGGGCGGTGGCACCGCCGGTCTGGGCGGTGGCACCGCCGGTCTGGGCGGTGGCACCGCCGGTCTGGGCGGTGGCACCGCCGGTCTGGGCGGTGGCACCGCCGGTCTGGGCGGTGGCACCGCCGGTCTGGGCGGTGGCACCGCCGGTCTGGGCGGTGGCACCGCCGGTCTGGGCGGTGGCACCGCCGGTCTGGGCGGTGGCACCGCCGGTCTGGGCGGTGGCACCGCCGGTCTGGGCGGTGGCACCGCCGGTCTGGGCGGTGGCACCGCCGGTCTGGGCGGTGGCACCGCCGGTCTGGGCGGTGGCACCGCCGGTCTGGGCGGTGGCACCGCCGGTCTGGGCGGTGGCACCGCCGGTCTGGGCGGTGGCACCGCCGGTCTGGGCGGTGGCACCGCCGGTCTGGGCGGTGGCACCGCCGGTCTGGGCGGTGGCACCGCCGGTCTGGGCGGTGGCACCGCCGGTCTGGGCGGTGGCACCGCCGGTCTGGGCGGTGGCACCGCCGGTCTGGGCGGTGGCACCGCCGGTCTGGGCGGTGGCACCGCCGGTCTGGGCGGTGGCACCGCCGGTCTGGGCGGTGGCACCGCCGGTCTGGGCGGTGGCACCGCCGGTCTGGGCGGTGGCACCGCCGGTCTGGGCGGTGGCACCGCCGGTCTGGGCGGTGGCACCGCCGGTCTGGGCGGTGGCACCGCCGGTCTGGGCGGTGGCACCGCCGGTCTGGGCGGTGGCACCGCCGGTCTGGGCGGTGGCACCGCCGGTCTGGGCGGTGGCACCGCCGGTCTGGGCGGTGGCACCGCCGGTCTGGGCGGTGGCACCGCCGGTCTGGGCGGTGGCACCGCCGGTCTGGGCGGTGGCACCGCCGGTCTGGGCGGTGGCACCGCCGGTCTGGGCGGTGGCACCGCCGGTCTGGGCGGTGGCACCGCCGGTCTGGGCGGTGGCACCGCCGGTCTGGGCGGTGGCACCGCCGGTCTGGGCGGTGGCACCGCCGGTCTGGGCGGTGGCACCGCCGGTCTGGGCGGTGGCACCGCCGGTCTGGGCGGTGGCACCGCCGGTCTGGGCGGTGGCACCGCCGGTCTGGGCGGTGGCACCGCCGGTCTGGGCGGTGGCACCGCCGGTCTGGGCGGTGGCACCGCCGGTCTGGGCGGTGGCACCGCCGGTCTGGGCGGTGGCACCGCCGGTCTGGGCGGTGGCACCGCCGGTCTGGGCGGTGGCACCGCCGGTCTGGGCGGTGGCACCGCCGGTCTGGGCGGTGGCACCGCCGGTCTGGGCGGTGGCACCGCCGGTCTGGGCGGTGGCACCGCCGGTCTGGGCGGTGGCACCGCCGGTCTGGGCGGTGGCACCGCCGGTCTGGGCGGTGGCACCGCCGGTCTGGGCGGTGGCACCGCCGGTCTGGGCGGTGGCACCGCCGGTCTGGGCGGTGGCACCGCCGGTCTGGGCGGTGGCACCGCCGGTCTGGGCGGTGGCACCGCCGGTCTGGGCGGTGGCACCGCCGGTCTGGGCGGTGGCACCGCCGGTCTGGGCGGTGGCACCGCCGGTCTGGGCGGTGGCACCGCCCAACACCCGAAGAGCTAGGCGGTGGCACCGTTGGACTGGGCAGTGGCACCGCCCAGTACACTGTCAGGGTCAGAACTGACAGTCGATGGCACCGCTAGCTTCAGGAACCGAAGAGAATTCAAATTTTGGAGCCCAAATTTGAATCCTCTTGAGGCCTATAAATACCCCTCAATTCTCAACAGAGATTATAACTTTTTAGAAGCAATAGATTGAGATAAAAGCCTTAGCAAAGTCTTTAGCAAGTCTTGTTTTCAATTGCTTGAGTGTTCACCTCCTTCTTTCTCGTTGAAAATTTGTAAGAGTGTGAACCACTTGTAAAAGGTTGTAAGAGGGGTATTTGTCCTTCCCCTTCAAAGTGATTTGCTAGTGAAAGTTGGGAGCCTCATCGAAGAAGGCTTCACAAGTGGATGTAGGTCATTTTGACCGAACCACTTTAAAATTGGCGTGTTCTCTGGTTTGCATTTACTTATTGCTATTTACCTTACTGCAAACTTTCATACGTGCTTTATTTCCTCATTACTTTTGCTGCACACCTTTACGAACACACTTTCAAGTTAAGCACTTCCAAGTTCGGTTTTTATCGTATGAAAAAGTTTCCAAAACCGACGTTTTAATCCGCTGCACTAATTCACCCCCCCCTCTTAGTGCCGCTCCGATCCTAACAATTGGTATCAGAGCAAGGCTCACTCTCATATTTGGTTTAATACCTAAGAGAGATGGCTTACTCCGGCATGCATGAGGGACATTCTATTACATGTCCACCTATGTTTAATGGGTCGGATTACACGTATTGGAAGACACGTATGAGAATCTTCCTCATTTTCATGGATTTCGAGCTTTGGACTGTTGTTGAAAATGGATTTCAAAAATCTTCTCTTCCGATGAGCGAATGGAATGAATCGGAGAAGAAAGTTTTTGCTTTAAACGCAAAGGCTATGAATGCCTTGTTTTGTGCACTAGACAAAAATGAATTTAATCGCGTTTCAATTTGTGATTCTGCTTTTGATATTTGGAGAACTCTTAAGGTCACTTATGAAGGCACTAGCCGAGTGAAAGAGTCCAAAATCAACATTCTTGTGCACTCTTACAAACTTTTCCGAATGAAACCAAGTGAGTCCATCAAAGACATGTACACCCGTTTCACGGATGTCATCAATGGACTCAAAGCTCTTGGTAAAGATTTTTCTAACTTTGAACTAGTAACTAAAATCTTAAGATCCCTTTCTAAAAGTTGGGATCCAAAAGTTACTGTCATTCAAGAGGCCAAGGACCTTAAAACATTCCCTCTTGAAGAACTTATTGGGTCTCTAATGACCTACGAAATGATATGTCAAGCTCATGACGAGCTCGAGAACCCCCTTTCAAAGAACAAGAAGGATATGACACTCAAATCACAAGAAGACCACTTGAAAGGAACATCAAGTGATGAGGACAATGACAATGACATTGCACTTTTGACTCAAAAATTTAAAAAATTTATAAAAAAGAATAAATTTAAAAATAACACCAAAAACAAACTTGAACATAAAAAGGACCAAGTGATATGCTATGAATGCAAGAAGCCGAGGCATTTCAAAAATGAATGTCCCCAAGCCAAAAAGAGAACATCAAAGAAGAAGGCACTCAAAGCAACGTGGGATGATTCAAGCGCATTCGAAGAAGAGGAGTCCAACACCAAGCAAGTTGCTCATTACGCCCTAATGGCCATCGGAGAGGAGGTAACGAATTTAATTGATGTAGATTTATCTTATCATGAATTATTAAATGTCTTCCATGAGTTATTTGATGAATGCAAAACAATTAGTAGAAAATATAAATTGTTAAAAAAGGAGCATGATAGTCTTACTTGTAATTTTGATAAATTAAAAATTGAATATCATGATAGTTTAGCTCCATGCATAAAATGCCATAATCTAAAAACTCTCCAAAAGGAGAACTTGCTACTTAAGGACACCTTGAAGAAATCCGAGGTCGGTAGCAAGTCTTTGAACATAATCCTTACAAATAAGGGTCACGTTCCTAAAAGATGTGGAATCGGATTTGTAAGAAGTTCTCACCAAAATCCAACCACCTTCATTAAAGGTCCTATCTTACATGTTCAATACCAAAGCAATTGCAACTTTTGTTACAAATATGGACATAAAACATATCAATGTCCATTTAAGAAAATTAGTCCGAACAAATTGATTTGGGTTCCTAAAGGAACCATGATCAAGTCTATGCAACATGATAAACAAGTTAGATCAGTTTTTGAGGCACCCAAAAGTAAATGGGTACCTAAAAATAATCCCTTCTTGTAGAAACATACACCATCACAAGCTAGGAGCAAGAGATGGTACCTTTATAGTAGATGCTCAAGGCATATGACCGGAGATCCAACCCAATTCTTCAAGCTCACTAACATAGACGAAGGCTATGTCACCTTCGGAGACAACAACAAAGGCAAAATCATTGGCAAGGGAACCATAGGTAACAAATTAAACTTTTCTATTGATAATGTATTACTAGTTGATGGATTGAAACATAATCTCTTGAGTATTAATCAATTATGCGATAAAGGTTATATCGTTAGATTTGAATCAAATATGTGTATTATTGAAAAACCAAGCAATAACATGACTATGATTGCATTAAAACAAAATAATGTCTATACCATCAATCTTGATGAACTAGGTAATGAAATGTGCCTCTCCGCTTTAAAAGATAATGCTTGGCTTTGACATAGGAGATTAGGCCATGCAAGCATGAAACTAATATCTAAGATCTCATCTAGAGAATTTGTACGAGGGATTCCAAATATGAAGTTTGTTAAGGACAAAGTATGCGATGCATGTCAACTAGGTAAACAAATAAAAACTAGTTTCAAACCAAAAAATCAAATTAGCACCACTAGATCATTATAATTGATCCATTTGGACTTATTTGGACCAATTGACATGACAAGTCTAGGAGGAAGCAAATACGCTTTTGTAATTGTAGATGATTATACTAGATACACTTGGACCTATTTCTTGGCTCACAAAAGTGATTGTTTTAAATGTTTCTCTAAATTTTGTAAACTCACTCAAAACGAAAAAGGTTTCATGATTTCATCAATTCGGAGTGATCACGGTGGCGAATTTCAAAACCATGATTTTTAAAATTTTTGTGAAGTTAACGGATATAACCACAACTTCTCTACTCTAAGAAACCCTCAACAAAATGGAGTAGTAGAAAGAAAAAATAGAAATCTACAAGAAATGGCAAGAACTATGTTGAATGAACATAGTCTACCCAAGTATTTTTGGGCCGAAGCCGTGAATACGGCTTGCTACATCATGAATAGGGTTCTAATAAGACCATCTCTATCAAAAACTCCCTATGAATTATAGAATAATAAAACACCAAATGTTTTTTATTTTAAAGTTTTCTGTTGCAAATGCTTTATTTTAAATGAAAAGGATGCCTTAGGAAAATTTGATGCTAAATCCGATGAAGGCATCTTTCTTAGTTACTCTTTCGTTTCTAAGGTCTTTCATGTTTTTAACAAAAGAACCTTAGTTATAGAAGAGTCTATTCATATAATTTTTAATGAAATTTTTTAGTTAAAGAAAAATGATTTTGATGATGATATTGGTTTTGAAAATTTGGATTTAAAGGAACCCCCTCCTCAAAATAGCAACTTGGATGCATCTTCTTCCAAAATCTCCTTACCCAAGGAATGGAAGTACGTAGATGCTCATCCAAAAGAGCAAATTATAGGAGATACATCACAAGGGGTTCAAACTCATTCTTTTTTCAAGGATTTTTGTGCTAATGCTGCCTTTCTCTCTCAAATCGAACCTAAATACATTGATGAGGCCTTGAAAGATGATTCTTGGGTCATTGCAATGCAAGAGGAATTGAATCAATTTGAGAGGAATGAGGTATGGAAGCTTGTTCCTAAACCTAGTGACCATTTAGTCATTGGTACTAAATGGGACTTTAGAAACAAGCAAGACGAATGTGGTATCATGGTTAGAAACAAGGCTAGATTAGTGGCCAAAGGTTTCAACCAAGAAGAAGATATCGACTACGAAGAAACCTTCGCTCCTGTGGTAAGATTAGAAGCCATAAGGATGCTCCTTGCCTATGATAGTAATAATAATTTTAAGTTATTTCAAATGGATGTTAAAAGCGCTTTTCTTAATGGCTTTATTTCCGAATAAGTTTATGTTGAACAACCTCCTGGATTTGAAAATAATATCTTCACTAATCATGTGTTTAAATTAACTAAAGCTCTCTATGGTTTAAAACAAGCCCCAAGGGCTTGGTATGAGAGACTTAGTTCTTTTCTTATTAAAAATAATTTCACAAAAGGCAAGGTTGATACTACATTGTTTATCAAGAATTTTGAAAATAATTTTCTCATTGTTCAGATGTATGTTGATGATATTATCTTTGGTTCTACAAACGAATCTCTTTGTGAATCTTTTGCTAAAACCATGAGTCTTGAATTTGAAATAAGTTTGATGGGAGAATTAACCTTTTTCTTAGGCTTACAAATTAAGCAACTAAGAAATGACATCTTTATTAGTCAAACTAAATATGCTTTAGATTTGCTAAAAAGATTTAATATGGAAAGCTCAAAAGCTATTAATACTCCAATGAGCACCTCCACTAAGTTAGAAGTTGATGAAAATGGAGAAAGCTTCGATCAAAAAACTTATAGGGGTATGATAGGAAGTTTACTTTACCTCATTGCAACTAAACTAGATATCATATTCAGTGTAGGACTTTGTGCTAGGTTTCAATCGAACCCTAATATATCTCATCTCAAAGCGGTTAAAAGAATACTTAGATATCTTAAAGGTACCACAAATCTAGGATTATGGTATCCAAAAACCGAGAAGTTTGAGTTAATTGCTTATGCTGATGCAGATTTTGCTGTGTGTAGATTAGATAGAAAAAGCACATCATGAACATGTCAATTTTTAGGACATGCTCTTGTTTCCTAGTCATCTAAGAAACAAAACTCGGTTGCACTATCAACAACCGAAGCTAAGTATATTGCAGCTAGTGCGTACTGTGCACAAGTTGTGTGGATGAAAAACACCTTAGAAGATTATAAAGTTCATCTTAAAAATATTCTCATTAAATATGATAACACAAGTGCTATATGTTTAACAAAGAATCTCATTCAACACTCAAGAACAAAATATATTGATATTAGACATCACTTTATACGAGATTATGTCACTAATCATGATGTAGTTATAGAGTTCATTGATACTAAACATCAACTAGCTGATATTTTTACAAAGCCTTTAAGTGAAGAACAATTTGATTTCATTAGAAGAGAATTATGAATGTTAATGTATCCGAATGCTTAAACTCATTAAATTTATTTTTCGGACTTTCTTGATTCAATGATCAAATCACTTAATTGCTATGATGATTTTACATGATTACATGCCTTAATAACATGTTGGAAATTATGTGTTTTGGATATAAAAATTTTCATGATAATAAGCATGTCTTATCTTCATGATTGTATTGGAAAATCTATAGCAAAACCTTGTCCGAATGCATAAAAGTGTTAAATTTTATTTTCGGATTTTCTTGATACCTTATTCTCTTCCGAATTTAATGTAGCTTTCATAAGCATATGTCATATCGAGTTTGATTCATATCATTGATTTTTGACATATGGAATCAATTAGCAAATGCATCTCTCATAGGCTTATAAAGTGAAAAATATTTTCGAGAAATGGATTTGATAAAATGATTCCTTCTTATAATTTCCTTCTTGAAAAAAGAAGATTTTTTACTTGCAAGGATATTGATGCATATCTTGATCCTTATAAAAGTAAAGCGTGATTTAATCTCTTATTGATTTTAACTTTATTCGAGTAAACTCACAAATGGTTTTTCTCCTTCATGCAAAAAGATAATAACAAATAAAAAGGAAGAAGTATTCAAATCTATCTCCATATCATGCTTTCCTTAAAATGTTTGTATAATTGGTATCCTATCACTCATTGTTGAAAAATGACATGAACCTAGTTATGACATGAATCATTACCGCACTTATGTTTAAAATTTGCTTATATCGCTCTCCTTTTTGTTGATGACAAAGGGGGAGAAATATATGAATTGATGCTATGAGTGCCATATTTGAATTTGAATTATGTTAAAAGAAGCTTGCATCGAAATATATGGTAAATTGATGATAGAAATGCTATGATTGCTAAACACTTGAAATATTTGCATTATGTTAAGATATCAAGAACTTGCATCGCAATTTTACTTGTTGATATCTTACCATATGATGAATTGCTACCATTACTATCATTCACATTTGAAATGTAAAACTTGAAAATGGATGTTAAGGCTTGACATTATTTTCAGAGAGATACATTATGATAGGAATCATGATGGGAGTATTGATAACGTTAAACGATCTTAACTTATCAATATGTCTCTTGAATTCAAAGGCTTTGAATTCAAGAATGACTTATCTCGAGTATGGCATATAGATAGGGGGAGTTAAGGTTAACTTCGTTATCAATTGATTGTCATCATAAAAAAGGGGGAGATTGTTGAATCTTGGATTTTGATGATGAAGTCAATTGTCATGTTTTATCTAATCCATATGTTAAGATAAGTATGCAGGATTAACTACGAAAGCTTGAAGACATAAAGCGAGTCTACCGGAATCAAGTTCGATGGGTGTTTGAGAGTCGAAGATTCGTCGGAGATGCTGTCGGAACCAATCGAGAAGAAATCGGGGACTTGTCGGAGTCTTCGGAAGTCCACCGAAGAGATCATCGAAGGTTCACAGAGATCACCGAGAAGGCTCGGCTACTCGCTAATTTTGCCACAAGATCGGGAGCCAGCTGAGAGTCCATCGGAAGAAATCCAAGGGCGTATCGGAAGTCCACCGGAAGATCACCGGAAAGCTCGCCGGAACAAGACTTGAAGTTCGTCGGTTAAAAACTTGCTTAGGATTATGTTTTTAGTTACATAGTTTGCATATAATTAAGGTTAGGATTAAGAAATAATCCTATATCTTGATTAGGGGCCAACTGAGCCCAAAATGAAACCTGGTTTGGGCCGGACTTAAAGCCCAACCAGTGACCTGTAAGGTTAGGCGGTGGAACCGCCATACTGGGCAGTGGCACCGCCCAGCACCCGAAGAGCTAGGCGGTGGCGTCGCTGGTCTGGGCGGTGGCGCCGCTGGTTTGGGCGGTGGCACCGCCCAGCACTCGAAGAGCTAGGCGGTGGCACCACCGGTTTGGGCGGTGGCACCGCCCAGCACCCGAAGAGCTAGGCGGTGGCATCGCCCAGTACACTGTCAGTGTCAAAACTGACAGGTGGTGGCACCGCTAGCTTCGGGAACCGAAGAGAATTCAAATTTTGGAGCCCAAATTTGAATCCTCTTAAGGCCTATAAATACCCCTCAATTCTCAGCAGAGATTACAACTTTTTAGAAGCAATAGATTGAGATAAAAGCCTTAGCAAAGTCTTTAGCAAGTCTTGTTTTCAATTGCTTGAATGTTCATCTCCTTCTTTCTCATTGAAAATTTGTAAGAGCGTGAACCACTTGTAAAAGATTGTAAGAGGGGTATTTGTCCTTCCCCTTCAAAGTGATTTGCTAGTGGAAGTTGGGAGCCTCATCGAAGAAGGCTTCGCAAGTGGATGTAGGTCATTTTGACCAAACCACTTTAAAATTGGCGTGTTCTCTGGTTTGCATTTACTTATTGCTATTTATCTTACTGCAAACTTTCATACGTGCTTTACTTCCTCATTACTTTTGTTGCACACCTTTACGAATACGCTTTCAAGTTAAGCACTTCCAAATTCGGTTTTTATCGTACAAAAAAGTTTCCAAAACCGACGTTTTAATCCGCTGCACTAATTCACCCCCCCCCCCCCTCTTAGTGCCGCTCCGATCCTAACACCTCATACAACACTATGTATGAGTTCTAATAACTTAGTGGCTCTCTCTCTAGTTCTACTAAATGAAAAGTTTGTTAGTTTTCCACGAAGGCAAAGCTCATAAGTTGTATATGACTTAGCCTACAATACCATAAGTATATACTATTCACCTCATCTTATTTCCTCTTAGACATACTTACATTCATGATATGTGGAGCAATATCTAACATAAATAAACCATTATGCAATGATCTTCTAATGATGATCTTATCATCTAATATTATTGAATAATAATTATTCTCAAAAACTAATTTATATCTAATAACTATCAAACATGAAATGAAAATACTATTTTTAATAATAAAATGAACAAAGTAACATTCATCCAATGCAATAATAGCTCTACCAAACAGATGTATGGTGACTTTGCCAATAGCTACTACAGCAATTTTTGCTTCATTGCTCATCTTGAGGTTCATCTCGCCTCTCACCAATCTACTAGGACTTGCTAGAACCTACAATGAATTGCAGATGTGATAAGCACTATCGGTATCTAATACTCATGTGTTATCATAAGAGTTTAATAAATGAAGACTGATTATGAATGTACATGAAGCTTTTCCAAGCTTCTGTTTTGCCTTCTCTATAAGTTACTTTTTGTAGTTCCTCTTTCAATGCTCATCTTTGTCGTAGTAGAAGCATTGACTTTTGTCTTTTGTCCAGTCCTTCTTAGCAAAGGTCATATGTATAATTTTAGTTTTCATTGCAAATATCAAGATAATCATAGTGACTTTCATTGCAAAGGTCATGTGAAAAACATCATAATTAAAATATCAAAAATAATCATTGCACACTTCATATATATAGTTCCAAATCATTATAATTTTTTACGTCATCAAATAGTACAATCGACTTTTCCCCCTTTGTCATCAACAAAAAGGAGAAATCTGTAAGTTTTTACTTCTCTTTGAAATATGCAAGCTACTACTTCTCTCTCCCCCTTTGTCATCATAAAAAAAGAAATGTACAAGTTTTTACTTCTCTTTGAAATGTGCAAGCTACTATTTCTCTCTACCTCTTTGTTAACATAAAAAAGAAGAGAAAAATATCATGGATTCATGGTGTTATTTCTCTTTATTTACAATCAATGTGTTAATTGTAAAACTATTTTGATATCACATAAGGATATTAATATCAAAAATAAGTTCAAGTCATGAGAGATCAATTTGATAATGGGGTATTACAAGTCATGAATATGAAATAGTCATATAAAATAAATAACTCTTAAGTCGTGAATACTAAAAGATCATGATTCATTTTGATAAATCTCTTCTTTAGTAAATAGTAAAAAGAAAGAATCATAGGAGATCAAACAATAAAATATTTTGATTCATACAAAAGAAATCTTAAGTCATAAATATCAAGAAATCAAATGAAAGATTATGATTCATTTGGATAAATCTCCTCTTTAGTAAATAGCAAAAAAAGAAAGAATCATAGGAGATAAAAAAAAAATAAAAGTTTTTTTAAGACCATCATCAATGCATTTAGGCTCAATTTGAGATAAAAAAAATAGCATTTGCGTAAATATTTTTAATAATGAATGAGTTTGAATGCCTTTTGATATCTCTCTAATAATAAGCTTCTTAGGATGTGTATCTATATACTTCAATTTCTTGGATAAGGTTTCTTTGAAATAGATGTATCTAAGTTGCTTTGGAGAAGAGAATTCTTATTTAAATTCAATTTATCAAATCCAAAATCATCTTCAAAATTATTTTCGTAGTTCAAAAGATTCATAAAAAATAACATAAATAGATTCATCAATGACTACGGATCTCTTACTGAAAACTCAATAAGCTTTAAAGATAGAGAAATTAAAAAAAAAAAAAGCATTCCTCGTGCAAGTTCTTTAGTTTTAATTTATACGATTGATTTTATACTAGCATATCCTAGTCTTCTATGCTAAAGCCATGCATTATCATTTAAAATCAAAAAATGAGTTTTGTCATGACAATCATCAAGATCAATAGTATAACCATTATCACTCCTTAAAGCAATCATAGATTTATTTTTATGTGGTATCTCTATGATGCAATCATTAGATTCAAATTTAATTTTATATCACTTATCACACAATTGACTAATGCTTAATAAGTTATATTTTAAATCATCTACTAACAAAACATCTTCAATCAAAAGATTTAATTTGTGACCAATAATTCCAATGCTAATGATCTTTCCTTTATTATTGTTGTTTCAACTAGTAAGCTTTGAGAAGTGTATTGGATCTTTGGTCATATGTCTTAAGCATCTACTATCAAGATATCATATTTTGCTCATAGCTCTTATTTTGAGACATACCTACAAAAAGGATAGGTTTGTTCTATATACCTATTTAACATTGAGTCCTTCATGGTTAGATCTACTTTACTTAACTTTTGGCATCAAATCATTTATGGCTTCTTTAGGAACCCAAACTAATTTTGAGAGTTATTTTTTTTTAATGAATATGTATAAGTATAATGACCACATCATCTACAAAAACACATTTAAATTTAGGAGAAACATGTAATGTAGGTCCTTTTACAAATATAGTTGACTTTTGTTGAGTGTTACTATTCATGAAGCTAATTCCTTCCTTTCTATGTACATAACCTTTGTTAGCAAAAATCATGTTTAATGATATATTTCTAATTTTAAATTTTTTTAATGGTTGTTGTAACAACATATTTTTCTTTTTAAATAAGTCTAACTCTTCACGTTTAGTGCAAGATGTTAATAAGCAATTGTCATACACATTTTTTAATTTATCAAATTCATTAGAGAGAGATATATGATCCTTTTTTAGTAATTTATATTTTTTACCAATTATTTTTAGTTCATCATATAAGTCATGAAATGCATCAAGTAATTCATTATAAGGTAAAGAAGTTTCAGTTGAGTCATATTCCTCATCGCTAAAAACCATCATTGTATAGTTTGCTACCTCGTCTTCATCAGTTTGCTTTTCATCTTTTGATGCAATTGATTCATCCCAAGTTGTCTTGAGTGCTTTCTTATTCTTTTGTACTAGCACTTTCTTTTTTAATTGTGGACACTCATTTTGAAGTGTCTTGGTTTTTTGTATTTATAACAAATAATTGTATCATTTTTAAGTTCATTTTTATTCTTAGATTCTTATCTTATAGAATTTGTTTTGTTCATTTTCATAAATTTTTAAAATTTTCTTGTGATGAGTGCTAAGTCATCATCATCACTTGAACTTTTGCTTGAGTAATCTTCTTTAATTCTAAGTGCAATATCTTTCTTGTTCTTTAGAAGGTTTTTCTCATATTTGTTATGTGCCTTGCAAGTCATTTCATAGGTAATTAATAATCTAATGAGTTCTTCAAAAGGAAAGTTATTTAAGTCCTTTGCTTCTTGAATTATAATTACCTTTGGATCCCAACTTTTTGGAAGAAATCTTAAAATTTTATTAATCAGTTTAAGGTTAGTATAACATTTATCAAGAGCTTTCAAACTATTGACAAGATCCATAAAACGAGTGTACATATTACCAATAGTTTTGCTTAGCTTCATTCTAAATAATTCATAACTATGTACCAAAAGATTAATCATATATTCTTTTATTCTATTTATACTTTCATGAGTAACTTCAAGTTTGTGTACAGTTTCACATGTAGAAACACGATTAAACTCATTTCTATCTAAAGCACAAAATAAACTGTTCATGGCTTTAGTATTTCAAGAAAACATTTTCTTTTCAAGATCATTACATTCATTATTTGGTTTAGAGGATTTTTGAAACGCAAACTCAACAACATTCCATATATCAAATTCTATAAAAAGCAATAAATCCACATTCGTGTTTTCCAATATATGTAGTCTATCCCATTAAACATAGGAGGACGAGTGATAGAGTAACCCTCTTGATTATTAAAAAAAGGTATTTAATCTTTCTTAGGTGTTAAACTATCTAAGAGAACCAAGCTCTCATACTAATTATTAGAATTGTAAAGACACTTAGGGAGGGGATGAGGGTGAATTAGTACTTTCGAAATAAAGTTCTGATTTGAAAGTTCTATCGATAAATCCGTATCAGAAATACGTTTAACTTAAAATGTGAGTAAGGGTAGTGAGCAACTAAATCAGTTAGTAATAGTAAGAAAATATATAAAGAGAAATACAAACTAATTTATAGTAGTTCGATTGTCCCAATATGTATCCACTCCAGATTCCTCTTCCCTCCCACCGGCTTTCCCTACTGATTTTCTTTTTAATGAGCAAATATCAACTACCCTTGTTGCAACCATTTCTACTTTTCATAGTGTTAGGATCAATATGGCACTAAGAGAAGAGAGGAGGGGGCGGGGGGGGGGGGGGTTAAAAATATCGTTGATTCGGAAAGTTTCTTTTGATAAAATCATTTTGACAAAGCCCGTACCGAAAAATAATGACTTATAGTAAATGTAAAGTGTAGAGTGCAGCTAAGTAGTGAAAGAAAACAGTAAGGAAAGAACACACCGGATTTATAGTGGTTCGGTCATTGTGACCTACGTCCACTTCTGATTTCTCCTCCGTTGAGGTCACCGGCATCTCCTAATGGTCTTCCTTTAATAGGCGAAGACCAACCACCTTCTTACAAAGCTTTCTCCTTTTCATGGGTTTAGGGAACAACCCTTACAACCCTCACACCTCTTCTCTAATGATTATAAAGCTGAATAAAGAGGAGGAGGACTCTTAGCTCTTTTTACAACACTTTTACACCCTAATACTTAAAAGATTTTTTTACACTTTGTTATAGCTTTTATTACCCTTTTATTCAGAAAGGAGTGGGGTCTTTATAAGCCCCAATGACTTCAAAATTAGAGCAAAAAAGTATCTCATCTCAGATTTCTAAGGTATTGGCGGTACCACTATCATTATTAAGCGGTACCACCGCTTGATACTTTGACACTAGGCAGTACTACTGCCCAGTCTAATGGTACTATTGCTTGATAGAGCCTCGGAGATTGGGCTCTGGTGGTACCATCGCCTGACAAGACAGTACCATTGCTTGGCAGTATTAACTATGGGCGGTACCACCGCCCAGACCACTTGGGAGGCTGAGCCTTAAGCGGTTCTACTGCCCACCCTGGGTGGTGCCATCATTTGGCAATGCTCCAAGTAGTCGAATGGACCTTCCATCCAGCCCAACTCAACCCTCTCTTGGGCCCAATTGGCTTCTAATTGAGTTAGTGAGATTACCTCACAATCCTAACTCAATCTAGGTTCTAACTACGATAATTAAGGCATTAACTAAGAAATCATTGTTCGGTATGTCAATCGTTCTTTCGACGAAGTCTCAACAAACTTCTGGTGAACTTTCGGCATGCTTATAACGAACTCCTGATGAACTCTTGGCAAACACCCAATGAACTCTCGACAAGCTCCCAACAAACTCTCGGCAAACTCCGGACGAACTCTCGGCGAGCTTCCGGCACATCGTCCGAATCTTCGTCATAACGTTCGATCTTTTACTCTGGCCCAACATCTGCTTTATGCCTTATTCATTATAGTAGTTAAACATACAATAGTTATCTCAACATATGGAATAGATCAATAATTTATCAATTGATTTCATCATCAAAATTTGAGATTCAACAATCTCCCCCTTTTTGATAATGACAATCAATTGATGACGGAGTTAACCTTAACTCCTCTTATCTATATGTCATATTGAGATAAAGAAAACTTGAATTCAAAAGGTATCACAACCTTTGAATCCAAGTTAAACATTTTCGATCATAGTGATCAAATACAATATATCATATCAAAATTTTAATATGTTGTGCATCATTAAAATATGCACATTTTCAAAACCTTACATTTTATCCTCATTTCATATATGATACCAAAAATAAATCAACATCACTTTGGGCATATCATACATGATATTAAAGCATTCATGACACATCATTTTGATCATATCATACATGACACTAAAACATTCATGATACATCATTTTGGTCATACATACATGGTGCAAAGATATTAAAATTTTAAGCATTTATCACTTGATGCATTAAATTAACATTTTGATCATGATACCAATCATCATTTCATGATACCAAACATTCATCATTTCTCTTGCTTAAATCAACATTTTGATACCAATCATCATTTCTCCCCCTTTGTCATCAACAAAAAGAAGAATCATTCAACAATACTATTAAAAAAATAAGTTTTACACCAATTTATTCAAGCTAGCAAAAAAATGAGAAGTTAAGCAAAAACTTTGCATGATAACTACTTTTACTTTTTGAAATGGGCTAGCATTTTTGCTTTAGATGTGCAAGAGCTTTTTGGTTCTTTTTGAGATGAGCAAGTTTTTTTCTTCCTTTGTCATAAAAATAAGAAGAAAAGGAAGAAGAGTAAGGGAGGAATTCATTCTCCATAAAAAAATCAAGAACCAAATTCATGAAAAGATTTGAACCAAGTCAAATCCTTAATAAATGAGTTTCATTGAATCAAGCTTTCTATTTTAGCAAAGAGAAAGGATTCATAAAAAAGGATCAAGATGTTCATACAAAAAAATCAAATCCCTTTTCTTGTAAATAGAAGGAAGAAAGATTCATAGGAATTGATTATCACATAGAAGATCATGAATAGAAATTCATTTTTTTGTAAATAGAAGGAGGAAGGACTCATGATCATCACATGAAAGATAATGCATTAAGTTGTAAATACCAAAAGTCCATGAGTTGAATCTTTTCTTTTATAAATATCTTGAGAAAGAAAAATGATCTCGATTTAAAAAGAAAACTCAAGTTACAAAAAACCAAGAAATTCAAAAAATGTATCAAGGAATTTATGCATTTGGAAGATTTAACATGCCTAATTCTCTTATAATGAAATCAAACTGTTCCTCATTCAATGGTTTTGTAAAAATATCTGCTAATTGATGCTTTGTATCAATAAATTCTAAAGATATGTCATGATTATTAACATGATCTCTAGTAAAATGATATATAATATCAATATGTTTAATTCTAGAGTATTGTATGGGATTCTTGGTTAAACATATTGTACCAGTATTATCGCATTTTATAGAAATATTTTTTAAATAAATTCTATAATCTTATAAAGTGTTTTTCATCCATATTACTTATGCACAACATGCACCTACTACTATATATTCAACTTTGATTGTAGATAATGTAATAGAGTTTTGTTTCAAGAAGACCAAGAAACAAAAGCGTGTCCTAAGAGTTGACATGTTCCGGATATGATTTTTCTATCTATTTGACAACCAGCAAAATCAGCATCGACATAAGTAATTCAAAGTTTTTGGAATTTGTATACCATAGTGCTAGACTAGGAGTTTCTTTTAGATATCTAAAAATCATTTTAATAGCTTTTAAGTGAAATTGCTTGGGATTAGATTGAAATCTAGCGCATAGTCCAACACTAAACATGATATAGGGCCTAGTTGCTATGAAGTATAATAAATTACCTATCATACCCTTATAAGTCTTTTGATCAAAACATTCTCTATTAATGTCCATATCTAATTTTATAGAAGTGCTCATTTGTGTATTAATAGCTTTAGCACTATCTGTATTAAATTATTTTAATAGACCTAATGCATACTTAGTTTAACTAACAAAGGTTCCATCACTAAGTTATTTGATTTGTAATCCTAGAAAAAAGGTTAATTCCCCCATTAAACTCATTTTGAACTCTTGGATTATACACTTGGCAAAAGACTCACATAAAAACTTATTAGAAGAACCAAAAATGATATCATCAACATAAATTTGAAGTATAAGAAAATTATTTTTAAAATATTTAACAAACAATGTAGTATTGACCTTGCCTTCAATAAAATTATTCTTAATTAGAAAGAAACTAAGTCTCTCATACCAAGCCCTTGGAGCTTGTTTCAAACCATAGAGAGCCTTAAACAATTTAAAAACATGATTTGAAAAAATGGTATTCTCAAGTCCGGGTAGTTGTTCAATATAAACTTCTTCGAAAATAAAATCATTAAGGAAAGCACTTTTAACATCCATTTAAAATAACTTAAAATTATTACAACTAGCATAGGTAAGGAGAATCCTTATGGCTTCAAGTCTAGCTATAGGAGTGAATGTTTCTTCATAATCGATACATTCTTCTTGGTTGAAACCTTTGGCCACTAATCTAGCCTTGTTTGTAACCACAATATCAAGTTTATCTTATTTATTTCTGAAGACCCATTTAATACCAATTACCAAATGGTCGTTAAGTCTAGGAATAAGCTTCCATATCTCATTTCTCTCAAATTGATTTAATTCCTCATGCATTGCAATAACCCATGAATCATCTTTCAAGGCCTCATCAATGCATTCGGATAAAAATTTTTAAGAAAAGAATGAGTTTGATAAAAAAAGCTGCATTCGCATAAAATTTTTTAAGAAAAGAATGATTTTGAATACTTTTTAAAGTATCTCTAATTATTAGCTCCTTAGGATGAGCATCGACCTACTTCCAATCCTTGGGTAAGGATTCTTTGAAAGAAGATTGCATCCAAGTTGCTAGTGAGAGGAGAGAGTTCATTCAAATTTAAACCATCAAAATCAAAATTATCATCAAAATTATTTTTCTTATATTTGAAAATCTTAAAACAACATGAATAGATTCTTCTATAACTAAAGCTCTTTTATTAAACACACGAAATGCTTTAGAAGTAGAAAAATAATCAAGAAAAATGCCTTCATTGGATTTTGCATCAAATTTTCCTAAGACATTTTTTTGTTTAAAACAAACATTTACAACTGAAAACTTTAAAATATGAAACATTAGGTTTTTTGCTATTCCACAACTCATAAGGAGTTTTGGAAAATAATGGTCTTACTAGAACCCTATTCATGATATAACATGTCGTGTTAACAGCTTCGGCCCAAAAATATTTAGATAGACTATGTTCGTTTAACATAGTTCTTGCCATTTCTTGTAAGTTCCTATTTTTTCTTTCAACTACTTTATTTTGTTGTGGGTTTCTTGGAGTAGAGAAATTATGGTTGTACTCATTTGATTCACAAAAGTTTTGAAAATCACGATTTTAAAAATCACCACTGTGATCACTACATATAGATGTAATTATAAAGCCTTTTTCATTTTGAACAAGTTTATAAATTTTTTAAAAAAATTAAAATAATCACTTTTATATGTCAAAAAGTATGTTCAAGTGTATCTACTATAATTATCAATAATTACAAAGGCATATTTGCTACCTCCTAGGCTTGTTGTATCAGTTGGTCCAAATAAATCCATATGGATCAATTACAATGGTCTATAGGTGCTTGTTTGATTATTTGACTTAAACTACCTTTTATTTGTTTTCTTAGTTGACATGCATCACGTACTTTGTCTTTGACAAATTTGATGCTAGGGATTTCTCTTACAAGTTCTCTAGATGAAATTTGGGAGATTAGTTTCATGCAAGCATGACTTAGCCTCCTATGCCAAAACCAAGCATCATCATTTTAAATCGAAAAGCAAATTTCATTACAAAACTCATCAAGATCAATGGTATAGATATTGTTGGTCCTTAAGGCAATCAAAGATCTGTTCATATGTGGTATTTCTATAATGCAAACATTAGATTCAAACTTGATATTATAACCTTTATTACATAATTAACTAATGCTTAGTAAGTTATGCTATAAACAATCTACTAATAAAATATTTTCAATCAAAAATTTTGATTTATTACCTTTTTTCCAATAATTTTAGCTTTGTTGTTATCTCTGAAGGTGACAATAATTTTTCCTATATTTTTTTTCCAATAATTTTTCCTTTGTTGGCTAGTGAGCTTAGAGAAGTATATTGGATTTCTGGTCATGTGCCTTGAGCATCCAATATCAATGTACTATCTCTTGCTCCTAGCTTATGATTGTAAACATATCTACAAGAAAAGCGATTTTCTTTTAGGTACTCATTTTTCTTGGGTTCCTCTTAAATAGATCTACATAACTTATCATTTTACATTGAGTTATTTAAAGTTCTTTTGGGGACCCAAATTAACTTACATGAACTATACCTCTTAAATAGACATTTATGAGCATAATGTCTAAATTTATAATAAAAATTACATTTGTTTTGAGGTGAAACATGCAAAGTTGGGTCTTTAACAAAGATGGTTGGCTTTTGAGGAGTGTTACTCACAAAGTCGATTTCATCTCTTCTACGAACATGATCCCTTTTTGTAAGGATCATGTTTAAGGATTTGTTTCCTATTTCAAATTTTTCTAAGGTTTCAATAGCAAATTCTCCTTTTTAAGCATTTTAATTCTTCACATTTTATACAAGGCGGCAATATTATATTATCATGCTTAATGTTTAATTTATTTACTTTATTAATAAGAGAAGCATGCTTATTTTTTAATAATTTATATTTTTACTAATTAATTTATATTCATCAAACAAATCATTAAAAGCATTAAGTAATCCATCATAAGATAAATAAGATTCATTTAGGTCACTTACCTCGTCATTGAGCACCATCAGAGCATAATTTGCGACTTATTTATTGATTGACTCCTCGTCTTTAGATGCGCTTGAATCATCCCAAGTAGTTTTTAACACTTTCTTCTTCTTCGGTTGCTTCTTCTTCGCTTAGGGATATTCACTTTTGAAGTGCCCCGGCTTCTTGTATTCGTAATAAATTATTTGGTTCTTTTTAAGTTTATTTTTATTTTTAATGTCACGTTTAGTTTTATTCTTTTTTATGAATTTTTTAAAAAAAATTGTTAGAAGTGTCAAGTCATCTTCATCATCATCATCACTTGAATTTTCTCTTAAGTGGTCTTCTTGAGTTCTAAGTGTCAAATCCTTCTTGTTCTTTGGAATGTTGTTCTCAAGTTCTTCATGTGCATTACACGTCATTTTATAGGTCATCAAAGACCCGATAAATTCTTCGAGTGAGAAGTTGTTCAAATCCTTGCATTACACGTCATTTTATAGGTCATCAAAGACCCGATAAATTCTTCGAGTGAGAAGTTGTTCAAATCCTTAGCTTCTTAAATTACAGTTACTTTAGGATCCCAACTCTTTAGAAGAGATCTTAATATCTTGTTAACAAGTTCAAAATTAGGAAAACTTTTACCAAGTGCTTTTAGACCATTGACGACATCCATAAACCGGATGTACATGTCTCTAATGGTCTCGCTTGATTTCATGTGAAACAATTCATAACTATGAACCAAAAAATTGATTTTTGACTCCTTAACCCTATTCATGTCTTCGTGTGTGATTTCAAGTGTATGTCAAATGTCATAAGCTATTTCGTAAATAGAAATTCGATTAAATTTATTTTTATCCAATGCATAAAACAAAGCATTCATAGCTTTGGCATTCAAAGAGAAAGTCTTCTTCTCCAAATCATTCTAATCGTTCATTGGAAGAAAAGACTTTTGAAATCCATTTTCGACGAAATTTCATAACTTGAAATCCATAGAAATCAAGAAAATTCTCATTCTAGTTTTCTAATAAGTGTAGTCTATTCCATTGAACATGGGAGGACATGTGATAGAATGACCCTCATGATTACTAGCAAAAGCTATCTCTCTTGGGTTTTAAATCAAATTAAGAGTAACCTAGCTCTTATACCAATTGTTATGATCAATACGATACTAAGAGGGGGTGAATTAGTGTAGCGATAAAAATTTCATTGATTCAGAAAATTTCTTTCGATACAATCGTTTCGACAAAACCCATATCAAAAAATAATGATTTAGAGTAAATGCAAAGTGTAGAGTGCAGCTAAGTAGTGAAAGAAAGCAGTAAGGAAATAACACACCAAATTTATAGTGGTTCGGTCATTGTGACCTATGTTCACTTCTGATTACTCCTCTATTGAGGTCATCAGCGTCCACTAATAGTCTTCCTTCAATAGATGAAGACCAACCACTTTCTTACAAAGTTTTCTCATTTTCATGGGTGTATGAGACAACCCTTACAACCCTCACACTTCTTCTCTAATGAATACAAAACTGAAGAAAGAGGATGAGGACTCTTAGCTCTTTTTACAACACTTTTACACCCCAACACTTAAAGATTTTTTTGTACTTTGTTATAGTTTTTGTTACTCTTTCATGCAGCAGAAAGGAGTGGAGTATTTATAGGCCCCAATTGTGTCAAAGTTGGAGCCAAAAAGTGTCTCATCCCAGATTTCTAGTGTAATCACATCAAATATTTAAGTTAGGAATTGATTTTCTTTCCTTACTTGTCATTGTAATTTAAGGAAATCTTAATCTATTTCTTTGTTTGTTAATACGAATTAAGGAAATAACTATTAAGTATTCCAAATAGGATAATATCATATTTGCTAGTATATTAAATGGAAACAATTTATATTAAATAAATATGAAAATAAAAATATATTTCCTTTAATGGAGGCTCACCTCCTCTTATTTAAGGGAAGGGATTTCTCTCATTCGTTCCTCACCTAGTCGAGCCTGACAGCGAGAGGAACGAGGAGTTACATCTTACTGACGAAAGGTAGGTTTCCCTACTTTTCTTGAATATAAAAGTTTTAGTTTTTATTTTGATTCTTTAAATGCGGAAAGTTTTGTAGTTCGAAAAATATGTATCAATCCTTTAAATGTCAAAATATTTATTATTGCATTAAAGTAATCAGTTAAAGTTTTTATAATGTTCTTTGACCCATGATTAAGGTTTTTATTATGGATTTAAATATGTTAAAAATTCATATGTTTTATATAATATTTTCTGGCATTACAGTCATCTTTAATCTTATCTGGATTAAAATCTTATTAGATTGAAATATGTTATCAAAATCTTTTTTTTGATATTCTTTGATCTGAAATTTAAAACATGTTATTCTGAATGATTTAAAATTTGATTAGGATATGTTGAAATTTTATATATGTTGAAATCATGATTTCTATTTGAATTTAGAAGGTTATTTCCTTTAATGGAGGCTCACCTCCTCTTATTTAAGGGAAGGGATTTCTCTCATTCGTTCCTCACCTAGTCGAGCCTGACAGCGAGAGGAACGAGGAGTTACATCTTACTGACGAAAGGTAGGTTTCCCTACTTTTCTTGAATATAAAAGTTTTAGTTTTTATTTTGATTCTTTAAATGCGGAAAGTTTTGTAGTTCGAAAAATATGTATCAATCCTTTAAATGTCAAAATATTTATTATTGCATTAAAGTAATCAGTTAAAGTTTTTATAATGTTCTTTGACCCATGATTAAGGTTTTTATTATGGATTTAAATATGTTAAAAATTCATATGTTTTATATAATATTTTCTGGCATTACAGTCATCTTTAATCTTATCTGGATTAAAATCTTATTAGATTGAAATATGTTATCAAAATCTTTTTTTTGATATTCTTTGATCTGAAATTTAAAACATGTTATTCTGAATGATTTAAAATTTGATTAGGATATGTTGAAATTTTATATATGTTGAAATCATGATTTCTATTTGAATTTAGAAGGTTATTTCCTTTCATGGAGGCTCACCTCCTCTTATTTAAGGGAAGGGATTTCTCTCATTCGTTCCTCACCTAGTCGAGCCTGACAGCGAGAGGAACGAGGAGTTACATCTTACTGACGAAAGGTAGGTTTCCCTACTTTTCTTGAATATAAAAGTTTTAGTTTTTATTTTGATTCTTTAAATGCGGAAAGTTTTGTAGTTCGAAAAATATGTATCAATCCTTTAAATGTCAAAATATTTATTATTGCATTAAAGTAATCAGTTAAAGTTTTTATAATGTTCTTTGACCCATGATTAAGGTTTTTATTATGGATTTAAATATGTTAAAAATTCATATGTTTTATATAATATTTTCTGGCATTACAGTCATCTTTAATCTTATCTGGATTAAAATCTTATTAGATTGAAATATGTTATCAAAATCTTTTTTTTGATATTCTTTGATCTGAAATTTAAAACATGTTATTCTGAATGATTAAAATTTGATTAGGATATGTTGAAATTTTATATATGTTGAAATCATGATTTCTATTTGAATTTAGAAGGTTATTTCCTTTCATTAAAACTTATCTCCTAGTCTATCTTTTAATGTGTTATGATTTCTATTCAAATTTATAATGTTAATTCCTTGTATTAAAGCTTTTTTCCTTATTTATCTTTTAATGCATTATTATGTTTCTATTATATTGTTAATGCGTATATTCTGCGATATGAAATTAGATATTGGAATGTAATTACTCACAGGCCAGGCCCACCCCACGGGTCAGGCCCGTAGGCTAACCCAGCCCAACCATCATGGGTGGTCACATACGACGCATATGACCAGTCCATGGGCCAGGGTTGGGCCAGCTTTGTGTGATGCATGCTCAGTCATGTATAATGCACATGATCGGTAGATGGGCTAGCTCAATCTAGCCCAACATTGTTGTTGGTTTTGAGCCCAAATATTGATTGAACTAAACTAGGCTTGATTAGTCTAGATCAATTTCAGAGGTGATTCCGAATTGAGTGATTTATTCAAGTTAGTTTAAACCTAAATTGAACTTAATCTAGTCCAAATTATACTAGTCTAGGGTGGTTCCAGACCAGTTAAATAGGATTAGAGAGCGGTTCAGTTGGGGTTCTAGTAAATTGAGTTCAATTGAATCGATTGAACTGAGTTCAAGTCAATTGAGGGCCAATTTGTATTATTTGATATGATAATATTTGAAAGAGATATTTTAAATATGTTATTTCATACCCGAAATGGATATAACTAGTGTGAGACTATATTATTTCCCTACTGAGAGCAGGTAGGGCGATTCCCTTCGGGGATTAGCGGGTGTCGTCAGACATGGCGGCTAAAGCGGGTGTGGGACACCACTCCATCCGCTGTTGGGAGTGCGACATGAGTTTGCCTCCATCCGCTGTTAGGAGGAACGTGTCCCCACTTTGGCGGGTGTGGGACACCACTCCATCCGCTGTTAGGAGGAACGTGTCCCCACTTTGGCGGGTGTGGGACACCACTCCATCCGCTGTTAGGAGGAACGTGTCCCCACTTTGGCGGGTGTGGGACACCACTCCATCCGCTGTTAGGAGGAACGTGTCCCCACTTTGGCGGGTGTGGGACACCACTCCATCCGCTGTTAGGAGGAACGTGTCCCCACTTTGGCGGGTGTGGGACACCACTCCATCCGCTGTTGGGAGTGCGACATGAGTTTGCCTCCATCCGCTGTTAGGAGGAACGTGTCCCCACTTTGGCGGGTGTGGGACACCACTCCATCCGCTGTTAGGAGGAACGTGTCCCCACTTTGGCGGGTGTGGGACACCACTCCATCCGCTGTTGGGAGTGCGACATGAGTTTGCCAGGACAGAGTTTGCCTCCATCCGCTGTTGTGGGAGAACACCAAACTCATCCCGTAGGATAAAGTCTCTCCATTCGCTGTTGGGGGAGTGCTCCCTTCGGGTATTTGATATACGCAATGGGATGATTGATTAAATTTTGATCATGTATTCATTTTGATTTGACTTTTGGGGTTCCTACTCAGCGTTGCTGAATTTTTCTTGTTTTTGACTTTCAGAGCACCTCCTCTAGTACTAAGTCGGATTCCAGGGAGAGCGGACCTTCCTCTACCGCTAGGTAGAGCTACTTAGATGATTCTTGAAGTTAACATCACTATGTTTACTTTTCTATTTGAATTTAGAAGGTTATTTCCTTTCATTAAAACTTATCTCCTAGTCTATCTTTTAATGTGTTATGATTTCTATTCAAATTTATAATGTTAATTCCTTGTATTAAAGCTTTTTTCCTTATTTATCTTTTAATGCATTATTATGTTTCTATTATATTGTTAATGCGTATATTCTGCGATATGAAATTAGATATTGGAATGTAATTACTCACAGGCCAGGCCCACCCCACGGGTCAGGCCCGTAGGCTAACCCAGCCCAACCATCATGGGTGGTCACATACGACGCATATGACCAGTCCATGGGCCAGGGTTGGGCCAGCTTTGTGTGATGCATGCTCAGTCATGTATAATGCACATGATCGGTAGATGGGCTAGCTCAATCTAGCCCAACATTGTTGTTGGTTTTGAGCCCAAATATTGATTGAACTAAACTAGGCTTGATTAGTCTAGATCAATTCAGGGTGATTCCGAATTGATTGATTTATTCAAGTTAGTTTAACCTAAATTGAACTTAATCTAGTCCAAATTATACTAGTCTAGGGTGGTTCCAGACCAGTTAAATAAGGATTAGAGATCGGTTCAGTTGGGTTCTAGTAAATTGAGTTCAATTGAATCGATTGAACTAGAGTTCAAGTCAATTGAGGGCCAATTTGTATTATTTGATATTGATAATATTTGAAAGAGATATTTTAAATATGTTATTTCATCCCGAAATGGATATAACTAGTGTGAGACTATATTATTTCCCTACTGAGAGCAGGTAGGGCGATTCCCTTCGGGGATTAGCGGGTCGTCAGACATGGCGGCTAAACGATTCCTCCATCCGCTGTTAGGAGGAACGTGTCCCCACTTTGGCGGGTGTGGGACACCACTCCATCCGCTGTTGGGAGTGCGACATGAGTTTGCCTCCATCCGCTGTTGGGAGAACACAAACTCATCCCGTAGGATAAAGTCTCTCCATTCGCTGTTGGGGGAGTGCTCCTTCGGGTATTTGATATACGCCAATGGGATGATTGATTAAATTTTGATCATGTATTCATTTTGATTTGACTTTTGGGGTTCCTACTCAGCGTTGCTGAATTTTCTTTGTTTTTGACTTTCAGAGCAACCTCCCTCTAGTACTAAGTCGGATTCCAGTGGAGAGCGGACCTTCCTCTACCGCTAGGTAGAGCTACTTAGATGATTCTTGAAGTTAACATCACTATGTTTACTTTTCTATTTGAAATTTGATGAACAAATAAATTGTAATAAATGATTATAAATGATGAATAAAGTGATGTTTATCTATTTAGCTTGAGTGTGTAGAAAAAAAATCCAGGATGTGACATCTAGGGTACTAGCGGTACCACCATCGTTAATAGGCAGTACTACTGCTTGACACTCTGACACTAGGGGGTACTACCGCTTGACAGAGCCTCGGAGATTGGGCTCTGGCGGTACTACCGCCTAATAGGGAGGTACCACCCAAATCACCTGGGAGGTTAAGCCTCAAGTAGTTCCACCGCCCACCCTGGGCGATGCCACCACTTGGCAAGGCTCCAAGTGGTTAAGTGGGCCTTCCATCCGGCCCAACTCAACCTTGTCTTGGGCCCAATTGGCCCCAAACTGAGTTAGTGGGATTACCTCCCAATCCAAACTCAATCTAGGTTCTAACTACGATAATTAAGGTATTAACTAAACAATCTTTGTCTTGTATGTCAATCATTCTTCCGACGAAGTCTCAATAAACTTCCGGTGAACTTTCGGCACACTTTTGGTAAACTCCCGATGAACTCTCGATGAACTCTCGATAAGCTCCCAACGAACTCTCAGCGAACTCCCGACAAACTCTCAGTGAGCTCCCGATGAATTCTCAGTAACTCCCAATGAACTCTCGGTGAACTCCCAACAAACTCTCGGCGAGCTTCCAGCACATCATTTGAATCTTCGTCATAACTTCCGATCTTTGACTTTGGCCTAACATCTGCTTTATGTTTTATTCATTATCATAGTTAAACCTGCAACACTTATCTCAACATATGGATTAGATCAATAATTTATCAATTGATTTTATCATCAAAATTTGAGATTCAACACATAGGATTAGGAGAGAATCTTCACACCTCTCTTTTATAAGAAGACCTCACACCTCCCCTAGACTTAACACTTTTCAAGAGAGTTTATATACCTAAAATCACAAGATAGCCAAGAAAGCATGAGTGGGGTATTTATATACTACAAATGGCTTCAAAAATAAAATCAAAAATTTAAATCCTCAGGTTTTCGAGGTACTACCGGTACTACCACCTGCGCCAAACAGTACTACCGTCTGATATAGCTTGGGAACCAAGGCTCTAGCGATACCACTGCCTGTTTAGGTGATACTATTGCTTGACAGTCTAGCGGTATCATCGCCTACCTAGGTGGTACCACCACCCAACTGAACTCTAGGTTATTGAATTGGCCTTTCAATAGGCCCAATTTAACCCTAGTTTAGGCCTAATAGACTCCTAATCAAGTAGACATGATTACGCTCCAAAATTAACTTAATTAGACTCTAAATGACTTCGATTAAGACTAAACAACTCTAATTACAATCATAAAGCCTTCAGCACATTGTCCAGCATGTCATCTATTTATTCGGCACTTCGTTTGAACCTTCAATGCATCATTCTTTCCTTCACCGTATTGCCAATCTATCGGTATGTTGACCTCCCACAACATCCAATCTTCTTGGTGGAATACCCGATCCTTTTGGCTCAATGCCCAAACTCATGGTATAAAGTC